>JAQGBU010000788.1:0-19035 GCA_034698605.1 Isotoma decorata
TCTAATTTAATACGTGCTAATTTCAAATTGCGCTTTTCCATTTCTATGCACCCGATGCGGGTGCTGGGAACGCTAGTAATGAAATAATAGGATTGAGTTCAGAAGTCAGTCACAGTTTTTAGTCTTACAGGTGAAAACATGAATAAACCAAAAACACCATCGAACCGACTTAAACCCCTTCGTCCCAAATCCTAACCCCTTAATATTATTACCTAATCCTAATCCAAATAAATGTATCTAATTTAATTAATAATTAAATTAAATGTAGACGATCAGAAGGAAGGATTTCACAAATGCACTAGATATGAATATGACGCTTGCGGGAGTGAAAAGGATCAAGATTGTATGAATCGTGATTGTGCAGTTGCTTACGAAGAAGAAGACGGATATAATGATTGCAGAGAAATAGACTGTGACTGCTACACTGAATTATGCAATGGCAAGGACCTTGATGAACTAATTGAAAAAGGTGAGAAGCCATTTAATCCTTATACAACTACGACAACGACAACAACAACTACGACGACCACCACTGAAGAACCAAGAAAAGGTCCAAGAACTCCAAGAAGTCGTACTACTACTAAAATGCCGGATGAGGACGAGAAAGAAGCATCATACAATTCAGCTAAAATTATAACCATCCTTCCTTCATCTTTCTTCTTCCTTTTAATCCTGCGTATTCATTCCATTTTTCAAATTCCACAAAGACAGGGATTTATAATTTAGAGAAGCTCATCTTTAAAACTTCACATAATTTCTCAAAATTGTCAAAGAATGTGATAGGTAGCAATGACTGGACTTCCATTTCTAAAAGCTGTCTGCTTTGATGTATGGATTACACTGACTTTTATTAAAATAACTGATATACTTATTGAAATGGTAACAATCAATTTATTTCGCCACATTTTCATTTTTAGCCCGAGCCTAAGGCTTATGTATTTGGCGTGTCCGTCTGTCTGTCTGTCCGTCTGACGATAACTCCAGAACGCTTCTATACCGATTTGCATGAAATTATGACCACGCCTGTATTGGGCCAGATCAGGAACCGAGTTCGAAGATGGGCAGTTTTGGTCAACTTGTTGACCCGTGGTGGGCTAAAAACCCCCACCGGTCATGATCCATTTATTTAAGCCATTTATTTAAATTTATTTAAAATCATCATAGAAAGCTGAAATTTGGTACAGAGGTTACAAATAGCAACATTACATGAAACCCAAGGTTTTTTAAAAACTCCCTAGCGACGACCCATAAAGGTTAGGACAATACTATAGAAAAAAGCGACACAAATTTCTGTGGGACGCGTCCCACAGATTTTTAGAATTTTTCGACAAATTGCTAAATTGCCATTAGAAACTTAAAATTTTCTTAGCCATTTTTTGGCTAGGTTTTCAACTCAGGCTATGAAATACCAACCAAAATTAGATTTTTTGGATGATTTTGTAAATTTATTCTTTTGTAACATGTTTTCCACAATTTTTAGCCCGAGCCTAGGGCTTATGAACCCGGTATGTCTGTCCATCTGTCTGTCTGTCTGACGATAACTCAAAAACGGTTTGACCGATTTGCATGAAATTTTGACCATGCCTGTATTGGACCAGATCAGGAACCGAGTTTGGATAAGGGCAATGTTGACCCCATAGAGGTATATACATAATAAACATAGAGAAAGGAACAACCCTCCGAATTTACTCTTGCTTGGACATGTTTAAAACCTATCCTGTTCAGGTTCATGCAGTACACTTCAGAGGGAGCATAATTGACAAAGCGTACTTGCCTATTAGTTGTGTATGTTGTGTATGTAGGAGATTCAGGTTAGTAGGAAGGAAAGCTTCATAGCTCCATCTAACATCAACTGCCAACGGCAGTATTAGATGAAATCCCTCCATACTCTATTGCAGCCCACTTCAGATGGAGCTACTAAAATTTCCCTCCTGTGAAGCTGAAACTCCTACATACACAAGATACACAGGTAGTAGGCATTGATGTTGACCCATGGTGGGCTATAAACCCCCACCGGTCATACAAATTTAAACCATTTTTTGAAAATCATCATAGAAAGATGAAATTTGGAACAGAGGTTACGGATAGCAACTTTACATGAAATCTGAAGCCAAATTTAATTTTGTGTGATTTGAATGACCCTACAGGGTGACCCCCGCTGGTTTTTGAATTTCAACGTAGAAAGCGGAAATTTGGCATGGGGGCTACAAATAGCAAATTTACATGAAATTTTTAGCCAAATTTCATTTTTTTGAGGTTTGAATGATCGCACAGAGTGACCCCCACCGACTTTTTCAAAATCAACCGAAAACGATGAAATTTAGCATTGGGGCTACAAATTGCAAGGTTACATGAAATCCGAAGCCAAATTTTATTTTTCGTGACCTATTATGAAATAAATGTCTTTATGTCTAGGCTCGGGCTGAATCAAGTTGCACGAGGAAGTTAATTTTCTGTATTTTGTTTTAAAAAAGTGTGAATTTCGGGAATTTGTCAAAACATATTTTGTAACTTCGTTTGCAACCAACTTGGCTTGTTTTCTTTGTGTCAGTTTTTCTGTGTTTTTAACATAAATCAATAAGCGTCAAGGATCGACATTGTCTCCTTATGTCGAAATAGGAAAGGAGTACCGGATATAACGGTGCATGCATTTCCAAACCAGAAGTCTAGGGATGCGACAAGAAACCGGTTGACATTACGGTCAAAAGTTCTCTCAGGTCAAAAATTTTAAAATTTTTTAAAGAAATTCCCCAAGAAGTTATCAAATACTTTGTTAAAACCCGAACCATGATCAGGATTCAGACACTAAACTTAAAGTATGAAAATCAAAAATTCTCGCGACAACAACAAAAGGAAAAGCATTTTACCCACGGATGAAGATTTAAATTTAGTAGATGAGCTCACAAATTTAATTTAGCACATCTTTAATTATTGGAAACGTTTGCTTTCTATTGTTTTTTGTCATAAAATATGCGTTGTGCTTTAAGTTTTTTAGTAAATCATGAAAGTAGAAGTTGAAATTAATCTGGCTTGCCACCTTATTTTACAGTATTTTAACCTCTGAGGACTTCATTTGTATTCTAAACAACAGTTACATTTTTATTGTGAGCAATAATTCCCGAAATTTTTGTCTAATATATTTGTGAGGGTCGGCCGTATTATGTCTTACATTCAAATCAACTGTACATCCAAAAATTCATCCAAAAAAATCTAATTTTAGTTGGTATTTCATAGCCTGAGTTGAAAACCTAGCCAAAATGGCTAAGAAAATTTTAAGTTTCTAATGGCAATTCAGCAATTTGTCGAAAAATTCTAAAAATCTGTGGGACGCGTCCCACAGAAATTTGTGTCGCTTTTTTCTATAGTATTGTCCTAACCTTCATGGGTCGTCGCTAGGGAGTTTTTAAAAAACCTTGATGAAACCTGAAGCCTAAGTTTTTTTGTGACTTTAATGCTTCTTCAGGGTGACCCCCATCGGTTTTTCAAAGTCAACGTAAAAAGATGAAATTTGGCATGAGGGTTACATATTGCAAGGTTACAAGAAATTTGAAACAAATATTCATTTTTCGTGACCAATTATGAAATAAAAGTCATTATGCCTAGGCTTGGGCTAAAGCAAGTTGCACTGGGAAGTTTTAGATGTTTCTATACACTTACACTTATTCAAATGGCAACATTCAATTTAATTCCGGTGCATTGTTGCATATTATCATTTTTATTTGTACAAAATAACATGTCGTTATTTAGGTACTCCCCCTTCTCATCTTTTTGTGTCCAAATTAAGTATCTCCTTTAATTATTACCATATATAGTCATTTTTCAAAAACTTACAAAATCCTCAATCATCTTTGTATTGTAATCAAATAATCAGTTTTGTAAAATTTCAGCTAGTGAATCCTTTGAAATTCTTGGAATTGATAAAAGTCAGCTTAAAAAGGTGCTTCACTTCCTCATTAGATTTTTTTCAATTAAATGACCAATGTATGCATGTAGAGTGTGTGTATCTATAGAGAAGTAAACTTTTTGCTAATGTTTTGGAAACTTATGTAGATTTACTGAAAAATTTAATACAAAATGTTTATTTCTTAAATTCTTTTCCCGTCGCCCTGTAAGGAATCCCACACTTACATGAATCACGATACGCTTTTAGCAACTCCTTAATTTTTCGTTTCCCAATCCCCACAATATTATTTCCATATTTCTTTATTTTTTCATCCCACCCGAGCCTTTAAAACGTCTTTCATACTCGTCTACTTGAATAGAATGAAATTCTCCAAACTTGCATTATTCCTTACGACCCTCACCTTTATATCACTTCTAACTCCAACGGTCAAAGGTAAATTTAAAAACTGAATTAAATTTCTCTAAAACCCGTGCAAATACATGTATTTATTTTTACAGCCTTTAAGTGTTATGTATGTTTGAACTCGACTACTTTACCAAACGGCAACTGTCCTACGGATTTTATTGATGCTGATAACACTCACCTTATAAAATATTGCGGTGTCCTAACCAGTAGTGAAAGTAAGTATGAATTTACGTATTTAATTCTATTCAAATGTTATCTATTAAATTTTAGCGAGGTTTGAAATAATAAGAGCCCTTGGGCTTTTAACTCCCAGGTAAAATAAAACTTTTTTTTAATTCCTTTAAAAACCATCAGATAAATTTGGATGCGCTAATTACCATTCGGGCTCCATTGTTGAGAGACGGGAATGTTATGAGATGAAGCCTATTCAATATCAATATAAAAAGGGATTGCCTTGCGAACATGGCAATGATGAGGGATGTGTTTGCTTTGACGAATTATGCAATGCACTGTGGGCCAGATGCATGTCGAAAATGGCCAAATGCTTACAATGTTAAATTTAAAGTAAAAAGATCTCCAAAGTGCGGATATGGGAAAAATAATTCAAAAAATTAGAATTCGAATGGTAAAAGTCTCATGCCCGTACGCTTCCGCCCCTCGGAGATAAACGGGTTTGAAACTTTATAGCCGGCTATGGGCGGGCTAAACCGCACACAGTTTCAGCCGTGTACCTAAAACTCAAAAATCATATGACGATCCAGAAAACAGGTCAAAACCATTGAACAAGGTATAAAAATGTTGAGGAAATCAGTTTAAAACCTATAAAATTCCTCTGACGCTTGAAGCGCTGCATAAGCGTATTTCTCGCCAAATTTAGAAAACGGGTGTAACGACCCCGAACAAACGCTAAAATTATTCTACTTGACCTAATACTACTTCTAAAATTGTTTTGAAAGATCCTAAACCTGCCAAACGGTTGCGGGAGTAAAAAGGATCAACCTTGTATGAATCGTGATTGTGAAGTTGCCTATGCGGAATCTGACGGATATGTTGAATGCGAAGAAGACAACTGTGACTGCTACACTGAATTATGCAATGGCAAGGACCTTGATGAACTAATTGAAAAAGGGGAGAAGCCCTTCAATCCTTATACAACGTCCACTAAAAAAACTATAAATGGTCCTACTACTAAAATGCCGGATGAAGATGAGAAAGAAGCATCGTCCAATTCAGCTAAAATTATAACCATCCTTCCTTCATATTTCTTCTTCCTTTTAATCCTGCGTATTCATTCCATTTTTCACATTCCACAAAGATTATAATTTAGAGAAGCTCATCTTTAAAACTTTAAATAATTTCTCAAAATTCCCAATGAATCTAGATAAATAAGAAATGACTGGAATTGCATTTATAAAACATGTCTGCTTGTCACTACCAACCAAGAGAGGAATTAAAATTGACTAATTATGGATTACAGAGTTTTAATAAAATGATTGATATACTTATTGAAATGGTAACAACCAATTTGCTTCGCCACATTTTCATTTTTATTTATTCATAAAGTACAAATCAAGAGGTTATTTCAGTAGTTTCACTTCCACAATACGTTTCTAAGGATTTTTCTCACTACTTTTTCGTCACCAACAAAATAAAATGATTTTCTATCACCTCTCCTTATTAAATAAGTTTTAAAAAACTGCTAATACTAATTGAACATATTTAAATCCTTTTATTTTTGTCCTTATTCTCAATACTAAAACATGAGCGGATTTCAACTTTCGAATTCAACTTTAGAAAATAGAAGGGAAAGCCTCAACAAAGATTATTCAGAATTTAGTTTTGCTAATAATGGGAGTAGCCGTTCCCCTACAGCCCAACAAATCTCGCTAAATCAATCACTTATTCCTTATCAAAACCAGCCCTCCCAGTCTTCTGACCTTTTTGGTGGAGTAGGTCCCAACATTTAGTTCCGAAGGTCAAGAGGAATATTTTCCCCAAAGATGTCGCATGAATGATTATGGAAGTAGCCAAACGCTTTCTACTTTTGAAAAGAAATCCTAATCCATGAATTATCCAAACAATCAAAATTCCAATAGCAATAAAAACAGTTCCAAAGAAATGGCTCAAGTTAAAAGCGAAATTAAAAGATATTGGGATTTTTTAGACAAATGCATATAAAAAACCAAATTCCTCTCCAAATCCTTAAATTATTCGACAAAAATGGGAGAATTTAGTCAAGGTAACTTTTAAGTCCTCATTTCAATAATAAGTAGACAAGTTGTGTTGCTACGGAACTTAACTCCGTAAGTCCGCAAGAACGTTATTTCCGTAACCTACGTAACGAAATTCCGTAAGAACCTTACGGACTTACGTTACGGAGTCCATAGTTTGCGAAGAAATTTCCGTAGAAACGTTAACGTTAATAATTACGGAAATAACGGAATTTCGACTTCGTTGCGTTAGATACGTTAACGTAATCTCCGTAAATCTCGAGGTTTTACGTTTCTTACGGGACTAGCTTTCCGTAACAGTTTCTTTGTGTCCTTCGTTGTAGAAATTATGAATAATTTTCGAAATTAAATATAACTATTTTGTGCTGCATAAAAACATAAATGCTTTGGAATTAAAAGTATTGAAATTGAATTTTTGAGGCTCCGAATTGAAAAAATTCCGATTTGATAATTGGAAGGTTGTTAAAAATTAAATGTAGAATTGATTCTTATTTTCGTATCTATATTATCATTTGGGTAAGAGGAGTATTTAATGCCCTCACATTTCATCCCCTAAACTAATGTCATGTTATTTCAGTGTCAACTTGGTTTCATGTAAAAGTAGGCATCTTTATAGTTATGTCTATATAAATTACAGATAGTTGATAGATAGTAGATAAGTTGTCCTATACTTATAGAAGGTACGACTGATGAAAATTATGAAACCAAGTCACAGGGTTGGAGGATTATTTAAGGTCTGGATTCTAAGGGTCTAATTTAAAGTTGAACACAAATCCCATCAAGAATTAAATTTTAGATTGAAAATTGTGGGATAACGAAAAATTTGTAAGAGATTTTTTCAGTTTGTATAACATATACAATGAAGTGTACAGCTAGTTTAAATGCAGTATTATGGCATTTAAAACTAAAATTATTTTATAAAGAAAACCATATCATCCATATATAAGTACTTCACATGCAATATTATTATGTATCCATATCTGCAAATATTTTTGTAAAAATTATGTGAATACTTTTTTTTATTTTTTATTATACAATCGATTCTTATATTCAAAAGTTAAGGTGGTTGTGTAGTTGTGTTACAATGCTTGACAATGTTTAGAATACATTAATCCGAATTAGAACCGCCTTTATATAACCCCTCTAAATATCTCCCCAGGGCTCACACGAAATTAACTCCCTCCCCCTACAGAATATTTTTCTTACGCTAATAATTGATTTTAGTTAGATTTTTAAGCTAATTGTTATGCAAGTTACAATTAAAGACATAAAAAACTAAAAATAATACTGCTTCTCGGCTAACATATCACGCTTTTATCACATTTTGATTGTAATGAAGTGTGGTAAAAGTTTCATGAGTTTGTCAAGCAATGTAATTAATTTTTTGATTATTATCGATAAAATGGTAGTTTTTTTATCAAATGTAATAAAAAATTTTTATTTGAAACATTAACTGTCCCTTCAATACAGCCCTTTCCTTTTTTGAGGGTTGAAACTTTAACTCCCAATGTGTCTGTAGTCCAATAAATACCGTAATTAACATCAGCTTGTCCCTTTGCCAATTCAATGACCATTGAAGTACTTGTTTTTTTAATTCAGTAACATTTGAACATATGTATACGTAGTTCATAATTAAGTTATTCATTTCCTATTCAAAGCAATAGAATGCATTAACCCTATTTAAAAAATGCCTTGATTAATTACAGTTGTAGGCTTAAATTCTCTTTGAGGGGCATGTACCACATGCAAGAGACAATGTGTCTGAAGGTTAGTGGATTGACCAAAGGTATAGGATGCCTTAAATACTACATAAGCTAGTGTAGGCAGGCCCGTAGGAACGATGGGCATAGGTGGGCACAAATACCCAGGCCGGACGGCCCGAAGGGCCGGACCGAGACTTACTTTACACTTGATAAAATTAACTTTCTAAAGCTCAATCGAAAAAATTTGCAACACTTGCTTGCTACAAAATATTTTAGGATCGTTATTACCCTAAACATCTCACCCCCTACTTTTTCTTAGGTGAGGCAAAAGGTATTCCTATTATGGATTTTTGGGAAACCCATACCATTACAATGGTTACAATTGAAGACAAAAATGACTCTTCTAGACTGCTTGTTTGTCTTTTACTTGGGCCCCTAATTTCAGCATACATTAGTTGAATGACTAGTCACATCTTCGGGCAATTAATCCTATTTTTTTGGTAATCCACGGAAGCGGTATTTACCAATTTTTGTAGCTCTCTGAAAAATTAATGCCTTTAGTAATTCTGCAAAGGATTTCTGCGTAGACTTATTTCGTATAAGGACTTTAAAGGTCCTTGAGGTTTTTCTAGAATATATGCCACCAATCTTGAGGCACAAATGCATGGCTTCTGGTGTCAAAACCTCTAATTTGGAATTTCTTCAAATCAAATTAAATCTCATTGTTGGGAATTTAGATTTATGAATTGATTGGAACTCATTAGTGATTTTATTGAGCGTAGTACATTAGCGCAGGCCATAACTTTTTACGGGATGAACTTGTTTAATTGGACTTGTTTTCCCTTACGCAGTCCCAATCCCAAAGTGTAAGGGGACCGAGGTTAAAATTGCTAATGCACCAAATCAAGATCAATACAAATGACACAAGTGTCTCTATGCTACTGTTTTCCAACCAAAATTTCTGGTTTATTTCTCTTGACTTGAATCTCAAATGTCATTACTGCTGGGAATAAATGTGTACTCAATGAAAGCAGCGGGTAAAAAGAGGTCCGAATGCCGTTTTAAAAACATTTTTCAGACATTAATGTGATTGTTTTTTGTAAAGAAGTAGAATATCTTAAAAGTGCAGTGACTGAACTCCTTCCACACGGGAGAAATCTAAAAATATATGGAATTCGCTTGCATCTAAATTTGGTTTCAGTTTCAACAGTAATTAATAAACTGCCACACCATTCTCTGAACAGACTTGAAACTTTCTGCAGTCGAAGTTTTAAATAAGCTACCTTTTTCATAGCAGAAATCAGTTTCAAACTCCAAAAATATGACGAAAAAGGTTGTTCCATCTTGATATCTGGTGAATTTAGCAAAAAATGTTAAAAACTCATTTCATTAGTGGATATTCATGATATTTTTATCGTTAATTTAATTTAAAGTAAACTTAATTGAATTCCCTTATTCGTAATAAAACAATAAAAAAATCAATAATAAAACAGGCCGGACATGGGTTTTTTGCCCAGGCCGGACAGAACCACGCTACGGGGATGAGTGTAGGACCCGAATCCCTGATTGGGATGGCTATGGTGTTAATTAGTCTTTTTTCGGAGTATGGGACTGTCTGCTATTATTAATTAGTGTTATAAACTACTTTAAAGTAAGCAGTGACAGATTCACGATAACTCAAAATCGCAAACTAAAAAACGTAAACGTAAGTACGTAAGAACGTAACTACAGTTACGGAATTACCGATAAGTTGTTACGGAAATGAAGTAAAATCGCAATCTGTAGCCCCGTAGCGTAATTACGTAAGCCCTTACGGGCCTTACGGATTAACGTTCCGTAGCAACACAACTTGTCTAGTACCTTTTTTGTGTTGATTTTTGAAAATTTTCCAACGTTGGAAAATCTAAGTTTACTGAAAAGTTTTAGGGAAGAGCAAACTTAGATTTTCCCAACAGTAAATGCAGCTTGGAGGCATCTTAATATTTCCGAGCATCTTAAAAACTAATAAATGAGCCAGCAATTTTTATTGTTTTTTAATTCTTCTAATTGCGCCTTCTCAAAGACATTACGGTTTTCTGTTTTAGGTGATTATGTCCTGTCAAAGAAAAACAACTCCGATTAAAATTTATAAATTTATAAATCTAATAAGGTCACACTGTTTTAGCACGTTTAAAAAATTGTCAGTCGGACATGTAGCACTTCGCGTGTTTGCATATGTGCTTATTTGTTTTAAAATGTTGACAGTCCGACTGTGAAGGCATTGTTTTAAACTCTTAAATTCCAGAAAAATATTCATCAAGGAAGTTCAAGAAGCACTTTAAAGCAACATACTCATCAAAGAATGACATTTCTTGAGTATGTTCTAACCTTTACAAGAGTGGATGTAGATTTGTTAAATATCTCCAGCTTTCCAACTTTTATTCATTACTCGTCAGAAACTACAGTACAAAATGTCATTCTTTAATCCGTCCGAGTGGATAACTAACAATCAAACCGTATTCATCAAACATACTCATCATCATTCATCAACAGCAGTAGTCTTTACCTACAGGAGTTTGGCAAGAAAAGTTTTTTTATTGAGAGTTTTTCGAAACTTCTTCATCTATTATTTCATTGAATTACGCGATTTCATGTATTTCGGTATGATAGATGACAATAAAGTTATACATAACCAGTCAATTGTATTTGCTTGAAACTTTGTGACAGAAGTGGGCTTAAGATATAAGTCCCTATTTGGTTAATGTTATCGATTTTCAATTATCCTCAAGCCCTTCTAGTCTTCTATTTCGTCACGTTGTATAAATGTCCCCATCAAGCTCTCACTCGGATTAAGAAGTTTACAAGCACTGGATACAAATATTTTTTAAGATTTTCCCAATCTACGATATTAGCTAAATGTGCTATCATCAGGTGTCGTCGATACAGTAGAAATGTCATAGGTCAGAACTTATAAGCTTTCATGTGATGAATGAATATGTAATAGGAAATGATAAGTTATTGGTTATTATGGTTAGTATTTAGTTGTCTAATTGTCAAACGTTATAAAAGGATGTGAAAATGTAATTTTTAAGTCAGTCAGTATTTGCAGCTCATGACGAGCAGAGGTTAGGTCAATAATTTTCTTAATTTGGTAGAGCCCTTTATTTTACTATAAGTGCACCAAGTACACACCTAACCTAGCAAGTACCCTCGAATACATCAGGTACATTGGTACAATCAATCGGAGCAAGCATGGTTATAACTGAATGTATTAAGTTTTAGGGAGTGTGAGATAATAAATATTTTCAACATTAAAAACATCGTAGAACGCAGATAGACGAAACAATTCCAAAACAAAATCGTTTTTTAGATTGAATGCTAAAATGGCTTTAAAGTTTTTCAAAATCTACACAATCCTCGGCCCATTGATTACAATAATATCATTTGCAAATATCCAAAATTTCGTATCACATTTTAATTACTGTTACAACATCATCAACGTTTACAATAATTCAGAGGAATTTATCCCAAAATGTAGAAATTCAGATATTAACTTAAACTTAGAAGTTCCTTTGATCATAATTTTTATGAAATCGTTTAAAAAGAACCTAAAACCCACATTTGCTACCATACGCTTAGGACCTTCAAAAAATCCCTATGCTTGTTACATGTTCCACATGCTGGTAAGAAATGCGTGTGGAGAGCTTGACGTAATTCGTCATCCGATGCCTATTCATTTTGAATCACTTGAGTTGGATAATTATTTCTTTTTTATATCAAGTAATTACAAGTTCATTACATATCCTTTGGAAAATACCTTTTTCAATAATCTCACATCCCTAGACATTGAAAGTCTCTCTCTGTTGTGGAAAAATGCCCCAGCGGGAAGCAACAAAATAATATTTGAGCACTCCCAAGAACCTTCCGATGATTTGTTTGACCCGAATAGCAAGAAAGACCTAGAGGGCGTTGTCTTCAGAATGTGCTACATTTGCAAATATTGCCACCCAAGTAAAGACACATTATTGTCAAACTCTTTGGGCAATCTGGGTGCTAAGGGTGACAACAGGAGTGGGTGGAGCCGTATACAATACTTTGAGAAAATTGAACAAAAGCATTCAATTGCTTTTACTGCAATATCAGATGGTTTGGGCATTTACTTAGATATGGTAAATGCCAAAGGTCAAATTTTTACTGTTGACCTTTTGGAGAAGATACGGTCTAGGTCCAAAAATTCACAGTTTGTAATAACTAAGCCCTTTGCCAGTCCCTTGAAGGGAAAATTATCAGATGGATTTAACACTTTGATGCCGCGGGATATACTAAAGGGATTGGACTTTCAGGCTGCTATTAAATAAATTATTATCCAGGACTTGCTTAGTATTCTCAGTCCACGCGTTTTAAATGCCTCAGTCACCCATTGTAAAAAGGCTCGCAACCTTAGATTAAAAGTTATAGATTTGCCTGAGCTAGGACCAGGGTTTCGCTTGGTTAAAACCACCCTGGTCAAAACAGTGCCAAAAGTGCCCTTTGTCCACTTTTTGACCGCAGAGTTTTGGTGTCCAAAACGGACAAAATGGTCAAAATTTAATAGTGTCCCAAAATACTGCTCCTTTGCTAAATAGAGAAGCGGAAAATCCAAAGAAAGGTTTGTCATCAGTTAAAATAAGACAAAAGTCGATGTTCTATCCTCGGACTGTGAGAATTGAAATTGTATTGATAGTTTATAGACTTTTCGGTCTTCCGGATTCTACTTCTCTCTCATATACAAATATGGTTAAAAATCTGAAAAAGGATCAGCGAAAAGGACTAAGCGAAGTACTAGCCAACTGGTCCTTTCGCGTGTCCTAAACCAACATTTTCTACCCCAATGTCAGCCTCATATGTTCCTGTGTCAGCCGCAGCTGTTCCTGTGTCAGATGTGGCTGTTCCGTTGATGATAATCAACTTGTGTATTGGTGAGATGAGTATTCTACGTTCGTCGTAGCCTTTGATTCTGAACTAGTGACCCGTAAGAAATTCAGCCACACCGATACTGTCGCCAACTATTTAAAAAAAATCTTCTATTCGGTAGTTTTACTATTATTTGATTTATGAGGTTTTCTTGTCCGGAATATTATATTATGGTTTATTTATTGTAGAAAAAAGCGAAATCATCTAGTGGTACTTTCGTCACCACCCCTGGCTATTTAAGAATAACGGAACCTTGGTATCGTGATTTAGGAGTAGAACTGAAAGAAATCAGGCACATTTTAGTTGATCCTTTGGGCACTTCTTTTGTCATGAAGAATGTATTATACAGCTACCTCAGCGCAATTGGTTTGGCTCCAGGGAATAAGGATACTTTTGCCCTTTAATTTACGTTTGTACTGGAAACGGGTCAAGATAAGGATGGGTTTCTTGCGATGAAGCCCTTAACTCTTAAAATACTCGTATTGCATTTTTACAAGGTACATATCAGTTCGGTAATAAATGCAGTTTTTATTATGAATTTCTATAAATTACATAAGATATGCATTTGAATGAATTGTGCTGAGGAATGAATTGTGCTCAGGAACAAAACCCAGCTTAACAGCGTACAGATGTTTTCAAAGTGGTTATCTTTTTTAATGTGCTGAAATTTAAAAACATGTAAATAAATTGAATACCGACTTTTTAAACAAATAAAAGACTTATTTTGGGGTATTTGAAGGAAATAACAGAATCATAAATCATGATTTAACATAAACAGCTGACACATGAGCAGAAAGAAAATCCGAATTCCATCTTCGGTATTCAAATCAAGACGACCGGATGCTGTTGATATTTTAGGCAAATGCATGTTCAACTTTTACATTCAATCAATTTAGCAATTGGTTTCACTTGATTGATTAGGAGTCAGTAGCAGATGTTACACGGTCAAGAATTGCACTCACAACTGACACAGGAACAATATGACATTGACACGGGAGCAGTTGTCTTTAAAGGCGACAGATAAGAGACTAGGACGGCTGCAACAGAAGAGAATTTAATGCACTCAGAAGGCCGGTGTGACAGTTTAGGTTGTATTTAATTATTCAAGGTCGCAGTATCTAATTATAACGTATTATTACTGCAAATGTAAACACTGAAAACATTAAAGCTTTTTATGTCCTCAAATGTTTGGGCAAAAACGCGCTCTAGTAATCTGCTCCAATGAAATGCATGCATTCATGTATTCAGATTGCCCCAATGGCACTTCGCCCATTTTGACCGTTTCAGACGCTTTTGGACGGTTCTGGACAGTGGCCTGGACAAAAATGTTATTGACGTCCAAAGCGAAACCCTGGCTAGGACCATTAAAAGATGATGGCTACTTTGGCAGAATCCTCACATATCATCGTGTTCTTGTCGGAGGACTCAAATATAACTTTTTTTACTTGTGATGGCACCTACTTAAGAAAATCTTTTTCCTTTTACTTAACCCCATATGACCTAGGTAACGTCCACTTAAATGTTATACCATAATTTGACTTTTAATCCTTTTAAATGAAACATTCTTTAATTCTAGGAACTTGGTTGGCCATTGGACTCAGTTTGCTACTTACCGCTTGTACAATGGCCTTTGTACAAGTTAATTCCATTACTGTAAACTTATCAAACTTTTTGAACTTCACTATCACATGGATCATCGTACTATTTGGCTTTTTACTAGAGAATTCCGTAGAACTTCCCATTCCTACAGGAATCCGAATGACAAGTCGATCTAAGCGTCTACTAAACCTTTTAACACTTTCGTGGTGTTTAACTTGTGTAATTTTTAGCAATGCTTACAAAGGCATTTTTACAACTGATGTTGTCAAACCCTTGCCTTTAACATCTACCTGGGAGTCTTTGACAGACCTTGGTGACTTCAAATTGTACACTCCCATAGAGCATCATTGGTATTACTTGCATTCATACACGAGCAGGATATTACGACCACCGGCCATGCAATTCGAATCAAAGCTAATTAGAATGAATGGAACGAAGGGAGTCAAAAGAGTTGATCAGTTTATCAGAAAGATGTTCAGTAAATATTATCGAGTGAAATATCTTCTAGTTAGTCCCTCTAACATAACATACAACTTAACTAGTCTTTGGAATGAAAAAATCATTCCATTGGCTTATCAATATCCTTCACATTTCAAAGGGAATTTTTCAAAAGAGGATTGCAAAAAACGAGCCTATGTTGATACAACAGAAAACATCAATGCGATATTGCCCTACGCAAATGATGTTGGCTCTGGAGGACCAATATTTGTTAAAGGAGATGAGGAATCATTTCCTTCGGATGTTACAGGGTGGGCTTCGAGCAAAGAAAAATTAGCATTTGGCGAGGGTTCATTTCTCAGTTATCGGATGGAAACTTTACTCGTCACCTCGGGAATTTATAATTAAAGGAAAAATCTTTATCATTATTTTGGGTCGGAGAAGCTTTTTCCACATTATGATAATTGGACTTTTGCAAGAAGCGACAAAGTTTTTCCAAAATTAAGCTTAAATTCAAATGCTATTTCCGCCATTTTTATTTTTAGTATATGTTCTTTTGTTGCCATTTTTATATTTTGCATTGAGTACTTAACAAAAAATTGCATTATTCTCAAGTAAAACGCAATAGTGCACATTGTGAGGGTTTGCGAATGCGATGTTAAATCATAAACACGTTTGGTTATAAATTTGGTTATAAATAAGGTTGATTTGTAGTAGAAATATGTGGTTTTGGCAACTTGTTTAATTAATTGTACTGCGTGTTGAAAATACGCTAATAAAAGGGGGTTGTCCGTCCTCCGCCATAAAATTGTCTACCCGATGGAACAATTTGTTTTTCATTTACACTGCCTTCACGGGATGTAGTCGCTCTGAAAAATGACAATTTTTCCTTAGAAGTTACGTTGTAATTACTTTCATTCCCAAAAGTACTAAGGGGCCTTAAGGGTTCGAGTTCATTTTTTGTCAACAAACTTCGGCATCCTAATCTTAGGGAAATCTGGAAATTTTAGAGATAAGCAGCTGTTCACAGGGACAAGGCAGGACAGTAAATGTTTGAAACTAGTGTCATTCAATAGACAAATGTTTAAGCTAGTTCCCTTGTACGTACGTTAATTTTATACAAAACTTAGCATCAAATTACTACATCGATTGTGTTGAAGAAAGGCTAAAATCATCGGATTTTTTGGCTTTTCGTAAGCTTCTAGAAATTAGCAATTTTATTTTATCAAAATTAAACCTAGCAAGGACTAGTTTAAGCATTTGTCTATCGAATGACATTAGTTTCCAAAATATATGTGGTCCCTGTCAATAGCTGCTAAGCTCAACAAACAAGTCAAGTGTATTTTTTGGTAACTTTAGCTAAACATCAACACATGGCAACAATTTTCAAATTAATACATTGGAAACACAAGGAAGCTTTTACTTTACCGGTTGCCATGCTGGTAAAAAAAATCTTAATAATTTTTTACTCATTTTCCTCACGTTTTTATTGATTTCTTGAAATATAACATCTTATCCATGTAAGCAGCATTTAATCTTGGGGATCTAAGGTGGAGGAATTTAAAGTCCTAGAACCCGTTACAGTGGATTCAGCCTTTTCCACAGGTACGACACACACACCTAGGAAATCTATTCAATTTTGTTTAATTTTTTAATTTAAATTCAGCGTTTAAAAACCCTACAAAGCATCTCAAAAACATCCGGCACAACTTGTCATCTACTTTATTACAATGAAATGCCCAAAACTTCCCTTACTCTTTTATTTCGCCCTGACTTCACTTCCCACTGCGACTGTCCAAGGTAATTTCTTTAAATTTCATGACATGAATCCAGAACCTTGAATTGCTTCATTCCAAATCTGTATTTATTTGGCAGCCTTAAAGTGCTACACGTGTGGAGGTCATGCAATTGGATATTGTCCTGAGAATTTTATTGATGCTGACAACACAAACTTTGTGAAGGATTGTGATCCTCCTACCCATAGTGAAAGTAACCTCACATAATTCCATCCCAATTTCAGCTATTAAAGTCAAAAAGTTTCAAAAAATAATAAGAATAATACATAGTCCATGGGGTTTTAAGTATCCCGATAAAAGTAAAACATTTTTTCTTCAATCCTTTGAAAATATTAGACAAGGCTGTGTGCCTTAGATATCTCACAGAACATGGTGGAGTTAGGCGTCAATGTTCTGATGTCCGACCTGAAGAATATCAATATGAAGAGGGAGTGCCTTGCACAGCCCATGAATGTTATTGCTTCGACTCATTATGTAATGGGGCCAAAATTGATGAAATTATAAAAAATGGGAAACGACCAGTCAATCCACACACAACGACGGAAAAACCCCGACCACGTAATCTTTTCAAAAACTCTTGTCAAAGGTCATGTTTTAAGGAGGTTGAATAAATTCAATGACCTCCGTTTGTTTTTCTCAGCCTTCAAGTGCTACCGTTGTGGAGATGATCAATACGAGGGCAGAAAGGCTCCCCCTTGCCCCGATGTTTTTACTGATGATCCCAAATATATTGTGGAATGCCCTCAACATCATAAATTAAAGCGTACGTATTTTATAAATTTATTCAAGCACACGTGGTCTACATGTATCTCTTTAAACTTGGTTGAACAATAACCAAAAATCAAACAACTTCTGTTTTATTCATCTCAGCAGTGTCTACTGTTGGCTAAAGGCTTTGACAGTTGGGACGGCATTCTTCCAAATTCCGTTTCTCTTAAGCGACCCTTTTGTCACTTGGGATCAGTTTTTCAAATAATTCTAAGACGTTTTTTCTCTCTTAAAATGCGGGGTCCTAAGGAGATGTCACTATTTGACCTCGATTTGTGCCTTGGTATACGTCACCGAAAAAAATTCAAATAGGAAAAGAAGCCTTAGAATTATTCAAACTACTGATCTCAAGTGTCAATAACTGGGAAATTGGTTAACGAGGGTGGCAAATGCAGCATTCCATATAATGAAAGGTAGTAAATTCAATATGCAATAATTAATACTTCTAATAACCCAATTAAATTTAGATGACGATTACGTAGAAGATCCCAAGTGCACGATTTATGAGCACGATCATTGTGGGAGTGCCGCGGATTATGGTTTGAATAAAACTTGTGTTAATCGTGATTGTGCATACGCTGATGAGAGGTTTGATGGATATTTTGAGTGCGACAAACAAGACTGTGACTGCTACACAGAATTATGCAATGGCAAGGAAATTGACGAAATAATACGAGTAACTGCGAAACCCTTCAATCCTTATACAACTACAACCACTCCAAAAACACCAAATGGCACTACTCAAAAAACAAATGAGGACGGGAAAGAAGCAGCATCAAAATCAACTAAAACTACCCTCATTCTTCCTTTCTTCTTTCCTTTAATCCATCTCATTCATTTGGCTTTTCAAATTACACAAACGCAGACATTTATAATTTAGGCAATTTGGTCTATAAAACTCAAAACAATCTTTCAAAATTGTAAAAACGGTTAGATAACACGTACTTGGAATAAGCTGTCTGCTTTTCAATACGACGAGACAAATTAAAATAAATTAATATGGATTACATTTTTAGAGTTAGTTATCATTTTTAGATGTTTCTATACTTACACTTATTAAATGGCAACAATCAATTTAATTCCTTTGCATATTATCATTTCTTTTATACAAAATAACATGTCGTTTAGTTAATTTAGTATACTCTCCACTCTCATCTTTTTGTGTCCAAATTAAGTATCTTCTTTAACCTTTTGAGTCCCGGATACGTGTATGTCACGTATCGTAGCGACGTGGGCGAAAGTCCCACATACGTGAATGT
>JAQGBU010000789.1:0-19030 GCA_034698605.1 Isotoma decorata
TAGTTTAATGTTACAGGTATGTGGAAGGTTTAGAGGGTACACATCACTTATTGTTTGTCACATATTGTAAGTTTCTAATGCTAATGTTTGTCTGTTTCTTCAAGTCCTATTTGCATTTAGGCGTTTAAACTTATTTTTGTTTAAATCAGTAGGACATCAATTAGGACAGGACTCAATTAGGACAAAAAACCTGCATTAATTATTTTCGAAATTTTATCAATAAGTATGCTAGGTGAGGCGAGGAAGATGTTTTAGATGAAATTGGGAAGACTCTTCCATTAAATATACTGTGCACTACTATATGTACTAGCTCTAATATACTTTCTATAAAATCAAATATGTTTCTACTCATCAAGCATTATAGGGAAAAATTCGCCCATGTATTTTATTACATAAAAACAAGAAGCAGACTAACAAACTCAGGAACAACGAGTCCTCCTTTAATGGAAAATCCCAACCCATCACGAAACAATTGATTAGAAATCCAACTAGAATGAATTTAATTATTTTTAGAATAGAATTAATCGATATCAGATGCAAAATCAAGTTGTTCAATGAAGCTTTGTCTGAAAGAGACAAAGAGAAAGTTCATAAATAGAACAAGAAAGAATAACAAATATGTTTGATGATCCTTGGCCTCACAAGAAGGGCTCTGTGGCCTAATGGATATGGCGTCGGACTTCGGATCCGAAGATTGTGGGTTCGAGTCCCATCAGAGTCAATATTTTTTATTCAAATTAACTATTTTTACTAATTGCAACACTTTTAATTACTCTCATCAATTCAACCCAATCCTACCGACTATATCAGACTCATTTTTTTTACTTTAATTTATTTCTCTTTTCTACTATAGTTTTATCATAAAAGTCATAGATTTCTCCCCGCGAAAGAAATTCTTAGAAAAGTAATATTATTTTGACAGATTCAGATGCACTTTTGTTTGTTAGGTGGTTTGGTTGCGTTGGCAAAAAGTGTTGTGCAAAAATTTTGCAGAGAATTGCACCCAGTTGGACTCTCGAAAGGGAAAAGTATGAGTGAGTTGAATGTTGAACCATTCATTCACCACCACCACCATCTGAAGGTTAAGTCAGAGAGAAGCTCCTACTACTGAAAAGGCCACTAATTAATTAAAATCGTAAGTATATAAACATCATTTGCAATTTTAATTTAATCTTTGACCCAGCACCTGACCAGTGTTTTGATTTGACCTTTAGCCATAACATAACTACTGCTACTACAACTGTTTTTTGGTTATACTTGGTTTGTTTTGAATTGGGAATTGCAGTTTTTGGTTTTGTTCATTGATTCATTAGGCAGTTATTTTTCTCCTTTGCTTTCTGTCTGTATTATGTATTGCAAACACGATTCACTGCACTTGCACTATTTTTATGCAACTCGCAACGTCGCAGTGGCAACGAGTGCACTGTGCAGTGGCAATCCAACCAACAGTAATAAGGATAAAGGATAATAGTTACCTAAGTTTAACATTTTTACCGGTTTTAATTAATACGGTGACGGTGGTAGGGTTGACGGTATATGACCACCACCACTTCTACAACCTTGATCCAATTTTCCTGTCTGCACCACCTGGTACCTGCTCCTGGGGTTGACTTTGGCCTTAACAATCTCTAACCCAACCTTTTTGGAGCTTTTTCATTTTAAACTAACAACCTTTTTGTCTAAATATAATATCTTGACCTTTAACCTTTAACCTCTGAGCTGATCCCTTCCCTGTGTTGCTCACCTCTGTGCTCTGAATCAACTTTTGATTCATTTCCATAGCTCAGGCTCAGTTTTTTTTGTCTTGGAAAGCCAGGTAAAAGTATCCACACCACAACACCATAATAAGCTCAGTAAAACTTTTCTGTTTTTTGTTTTTAAGATGGAAGATAAGAAGGGTCCCTTCTTATCTTCCAGATCAGATCAATTGCTTTTAAAAGCCTTGATACTATATTTATGTTTAGTATTACAGTTTTAAGGTTTAACATATTTAACGTTCACGATCCTGTCTTTGACAGTTGATATCTTGGTTGGATTCAGGATACTAATTAGCTAAAATACAATTCAAATCAAAAAAACTTAAAAATAAGTTTTCATTGCTTATTGTTATTTTGCATTTGTACTGCAATAACCGATTGGCATTGTTGAATGCACTAATGTTAATATAAACAATTATTGTTTGAATGTATTTTTCTTAGTATTCAACTTATTTAGTAGTAAGGAGCATTCCTTTACTCGTAATTACATTACAACTTACAACATTAAAATTGGATACTATGGGCATGCATTATTATTACTACTGTATGCTATTAATTGGTTGAAGTTGAAGTTTTCCTTGGTTTACTGGTTAATGTGTAATGACGCAGGATCTGAGATTAACTTAAAGGAGGGAGGACTTCAGTAGTCAGTCAGTAAGGGTGATTGTTATTGGGATTATCCTACCGACTACTACTGCAGTCAACCTCAAAAGGCATTACATGTCAATGTCAAGTTAGTCTCAATTAAGCTTTCGTCATTTGCATTAACCTAGCTAAACAATCAGAACTGAAACTTACTAATTTTCTTTTACTTGGACACAGCCTAATTAAAATTCTCTTTAAATTCCGTTAGAAAAAAGGGGTTGGGGTGCCGAGATATAGAAGACATTCAAAATGAAAAGGCGTCTTCTAAACTACGAGGATGGCCAATTGATTCAGCACACTTCAATCCTCATCCTTAAAGGCATCATTTCCGCAAATTATAATTCTACTGCTGAATTAGAGCCAAGGGACGATGCTGAATTTGAAAGGAAAAATTTTGAAATTATTCGTAACTCTAGAAAGCTTAGTTCTTTTTTTATAAATCGTGGTAATGATTCCAAGCCCTTCATTTCATTATCAGAAATGTCTGAAGGACTTAACACCCTGAAATTACTAGAGTTGCCAAAATTCGCCTCTGAATCTGATACTCATATCGAATCAAATATCCTTGATACTACTGCCAATGCTACGAATCTATTCCAATGTGAATATTCTAGTCCACCACCTTCCGAAAGAGATTATTCAGTTGTGGTATTATACATTGAAAGCCAAAACTTGAGACAAAATGAGTCCATTGTGTCAAATAACCTGAATAAAATCAATTTAGGTTTGAAATTAGTTCAGGCATTTTATGGCGAAAAGATTTTTGAATACGGATTTCCAAAAAGGTCATTCACAATTCATATCGGGAGTCCCAAGGCAATAAAATTTGAGATTAGTTCCGAAGAGATTTTAAAAATGGAGAGCGGAGACTTGTGGGAATATTTAGCAAGGGCTATAAGAGCAAGAGATGACCTTTGGAATAGGCAGTGTAAATATGTTGTCTTCATGGCTGACCCTTGGAAGTCTTTAGTTGAAAATGAACAAGGTCATAACAATAAGGTTGCTTTGGGTGGAGGTGGTCTTGCCCTTTTGGGCTCTGATTTCTTGAAAGTTTGGCCTGAAAGTGTTGATCAAGTTCTTTCAACCATTTGGAACACGGAGCCTCTAGTTGACCCTGATTTACTCAAGACAATTAGCCGGTTTGGGGATGTTAGAAGGTTAGCATAGTAGTGTTGTCAGTGATATAAAATTTCATCATTTTGTAGTTATCTAAGCTAGCTCATTTTAGAGATTCGTAGTTGTCTCAGATTATTTTATAATGTTGCGGTGGTTGGATTATTTTCTCGCAGAACGGTGGGGTCATTGTTTGCGGCATCGCTTGGAAGTGTGGCTCATGAAATGGGTCATATATTTGATCTAGGCCACTCTGAGCTAGGATTAATGGGCAGAGAGTACCATCGAATGGAGACTTTCTTCTCTCCAACTTTATCTTATCCACATCCGGGGCTTGGAATAAGTTTAATTAGACCCAAAGTATTACTCGTTGGTGGAGAAACTGCTGAGGATGCTGTGTCAATTGGTCATTCTTGTGCTACGCTATTGTTCTTTCATAGGTTAATAATATTTTGGGTTGAATGTTAAAAACCGTAATTACTGATTTTAGAACACTATGGGGGCTTTATAGTTTAAATCTATAGTTGGATAGTGATGTTCAATTTTGAAAAGACTGGGGAAACCAATCTCAAGAGATAAGTATTGGGTAATGGGTATTTCTTCATGTGGAAATGGGGAGGGATTCTGTTTCAGTAATTACGATACAGTACCATCGTGTAATCTATTTCTGGTTCGGTTTGCAAAGTTAAAAGAAAAAAACTTAAAAAGTGTCAATATTTTTACAGATGGTTCTCATCCAACCCTAAGCCTGAACCTGATGCCAAAGATTATGGGCTTGAGCTGATAAAGTAAGTTTGATTGTAAATAGCGAAACGTAATTAATTGCTGTATTGAATTTGCTTTATTTACTTAAATATATTTTTTTTGCTATTTAAACAGAAGCAAACTAGTGTCAAAGCTTGGGCTGACGACAGTCCAAATTCGTCAACCAAGTGATGGAACGATACTGAAAGAATGGGTTTTCAAAAGGGATCCTGGCTTCACAACCACTGAATTCCAGCTAGCCAAAAACCATATTCCGATTTCATGCAAGACTGAAGAAGCTCAAGTTGTCATTCAAGATTTAGATGGAAATATTTTAAAGAAAAATATCAATCGAGATCTCTTGCCACAGTCTTTTACTATTATTCAAAGGCGTTGATAATAGTAATTTAGTCCAGAAAAACATTAGCAATCAGACTCAAGACTAAATACTACTACTACTGCTATTGTAGGCTGAAAAAGAATTCCCACTCTGGCATTTATGTACGTAAACACTTCCAACATCAATGTGATAGATCAGTGAAAGTAGATAAACTATGACAGGGCTTATCAGTCAATTAGTTTATCTCTTGTAAACCCACAACAGGGTAGATCAATAAACACCTGACTAAATACTATTACTTGCTTCATGGTAGTACATAGGGTGTACGCGTACACAAAAAAGACACACTGGTTTGGCTCCTCCAAACTCAGTTTAATACTTACTTAATATGGTTTAGAAATCAATTCAGTTTAGTAATTTTAGACAAATACCATAAAAGCGGTAGAACTTTCAAGGGATTATTAAATCGTTGAAAAAGTTTTTGAAACATTTGGTGTTTGACACAGCATTACAAGATTTCAAACCTTTTAACTTTAAACTTACCTAAGTAACATTGATTGAAAAAGTATAAAAAAATATACAAATAATAAAGCTTTTAAAATGGAAGAAGGATTGAGTTTTGTCGACTTAGCGTCGAGAATAAGCTGGCCCAATATTGATGGTGGAAAAATTCCTACCCAAGAATTCCTCGACTCGTGTCAATTGATATTGACGTTTTTTGGTAACGGGCTTTGAACATAATTGATAAAATAATGGTAAGAAATGCAATATTTTAAAATCCCAAATGAAAATTTTTGTTACAGACACGTTAGGAAAAGTCTATACTCCTGTTAGACAAGACGTAGAAGGAAATATAAAGGTAAGATATAGTCAGTCATTTATTTTGTTGTTTTTATAAATATAAGTATTTTTAAATGAATGAACATAACTATTGAGTACTAATTTGATTATTAAATAATTTCAGAAACTAGGCGTAAAATATTCTGAAAATCCTTCCCAATACAAATATATTCATGACATGATAACTCTAGAAGTGGAGAATAATGAAGACTTTGCCTCAATTTCTTTACTTTGGCTTAAACGGTAAGACTTCAATCACGACGTTTTTACTGATGTAGAATCTCGTTAGGGGAGTGGGTGGCTACATACAGTTTTTTTATGGTAGACGAAGAAAAGATAGGAGAAATTAGCATTCACGAGAATGAGTATGAGAAATATTTAGAGAAGATTTTATTTCAGCAAACGAATCAGAAATATTACAATTGGATTAATGTTGGGAACAAAATATGAAATATAACTTTTTTTTTTTTTCTCCAGAGGCCTTCATTTTGTCTGCTTATTCCTTCAAAGTCTGGTAGTGGACCATGAGCGTAACGTAAAAGAAGAAAATATTCTTGAAAATATTCGTACAAGTTATGACATCACATTACGACCACATCATAACTGGATGCTGCAAAAACTGTTCATGGTATTCAAAATAATCAAGCTCAATTAATATTTTCATTACATTTTTACAATTATTTGTTTACAATGTTTGTTTGTCTTGTTGATACAGATGCTCAGTCGAGCTGCACCATCTCGAAGAGACTTATTCAAATCAATGACAAAGAATTCAGGGGATATGGATCAGGATGAAATTATATGCAGAGTAAAAGGATTCGTTGAAGGGCTTAGGATCAACTTGATATCCATTTTTGACCTTTATGTCAACCTGAAACTTGACACATATCAATTCGTACCACTACCAGCTTAAGACAGCCTGCATATAGCAATTTAATTATGTTTCTTTTACTTAAGCAACAATGTGAGAACTGTCTCTGTGACTGAATTATGTATTATTATTAATTTAATTTCGATTAATTATATGAGTTATCTTAGAGACACCAAAGCTGCCTATAGTGCCTACCCTCACTCTGGCAATTAATTCCGTCTGTTAGTATAAACTTTAATATAGTTGCTTAGTCAAAGCCTTGTCAGACATTTTGCGAACTTCCTTCTTGGAACCGCAGTTGTTGATTTCTATTAATTTAAAATGAATTATGCATTATTTAGTTAATAATAATATAATATAGCAATAGAACCACGCAATACCCTTGGTGCTTATCAAAGATGTCCAAGAAATGAACTTTAGCTTAAGCTTTCATGTTTACTGAACTCTGTATGTATTAAACGTATTCAATCTGGTCAATTAAAACTCTGCCCAACCATGTAGGCAATAAAGGAGGATTATATCTATACTGTCAGTATTACCTAAAATTAAGATTTCAAAATTCATTAACTATTTCAACTCTCAACAACAATAGTACCTTCAAATAAATTTAAAACTACAAACTAGAGGTGGCAAAAGCATCACCACGACAAATAGTTATTACTCAACGTAATATTCCCACTAAACTATTACACTTGATCTCCAGATTCTTCACTGGAAACACACAAACCTTCAAAATTATCCATTTTACAGGCATGACATTCCACAGAAATAGAAACTCCTTCGTGTCTATTTAAAACCGTAGGTTTTTCAATGTAATCTTCGCACGTTGCCTTTGCATCCTTTTCCTTATCTTCCACTTCCGGATTTTGTATACCACAACTATCTGGTTGTTCCTCGTGACCCGCACCCCTCACAACTACAGCTCCATCCCCACCTCCAGGATTCGACCCCTCTTCACTTCGTTCATCCCTCACTGCTTCAGCATGATCAGCAAAGATATCATCTAAGGAGGTCCTCCTAGCAAGGAATAATGTTTCAGGTCTGTAGCCCAGAGGACTACTAGTGTGATCTAAGTGATCTCCCCCCATAGTACTGTTATTAAAGTTCCTCAAATTTAAGCTGTAACTACAAGCCAATCTTGAAGAAGCACCCCCAAGGGTAAGCATCCGCTCTGATCCTGGATAAAATTGTTGGGAATGAGAGAGTTGAGGTGATCTCCGTATGCTTGCTGTGTGCACTAGGGTCGTGGACTGAGTTCTGTGACACAATCTATCCGCTCGGGTGAGCATTCCGTTTATTTCAACCGCAGGGTGAACTATGGGACACCGTCGAGTTCGAAAGCATCTCACCCATTTTAACGCTTCTCGACGGAAGTGTTCATTAAACCAGCAGTAGATAAAGGGATTGACGGTACAACTGGACATGGCTATTAAGTGACAGATGAGAATTGCTGTTGAGTCGTGACGAACTAGTGAGAAGTGGGTTAAGAGATGGTAGATATTTATTGGAGCCCATGAAACAGCAAAGAATACCACGGTTAAGACAAGCATCTTAATTGTCTTCTTTTTAGCTCTTGATTGGGCTGCAACTTGTCTTGGTGTAGTTGACCCTATTTCAATTCAAATATGTTGTACATTATAGGACCAAATAAATAAAATAATGAAATTCATGTTTTTCAACGAATACTTTATTTTAATACTCGGAAATTAAAAGCCATTCCTACTTTTTAAGGCTTATTTGTGTTACTATTTCAAAGCTGCAATGAGATGATGGATTTACTGTGGAAGTATAGGATAAGTTAGCATTAGCGTTGGGGGGGGGAGATGGAAAGATGTTTAGTGGTGTGGGGGGAGGGTTCTATTTGAGTAATTTCGGTTTTTGGATGAGTTTGTAAGCTTACCCAGAGCAGAAGATCGATTCCTTAGTCTCTGCATGATTGAGACGTATGAAACTGTAGTGAAAAGCAATGGGATTAAATATTGGGCTAAGAAGGTCGCCACAGTTAGCCATCGACGAGACCATAACGAACCGAAATCTGCTTGACATCTGCTTACTACCCGTACTGTCAAAACGGTCACCACCTTTGAAAACAAAATCAATCAAGAAGGTACAAATGAGTACGATTCATTTAATATGACAAAATTGGAAGTAAAGAAAGGTTTCAATCTAGGTAAACCTCAAACAATCTATATCAAAGGGATTTCTTTATCAATTTCAATATATTAACCTCTGTTTAAGTGGAGACGTGTTGTCCCTTGTAATTTTTAAAATTTTATATTGTATCTAAACAATAACTGATTACTTTTATCAGAATATCTTAATTTTCATTATACTTGCATACTTCTATACCAGATCGGTGCGATGTGAGACTGCAGCTTGCAATCACACTTGCGAATGTTGCAAGGGAATGTTTTATATCAGTAAAGTTGGGAGGCAAGTTGAGACTAAATCTTTTTCAACACTCCGAACTCTGACTGACAAAACGACTGACAAAACGATCATACTCAACATAATATTGTACATGATTCATTTAGAATATATCGTAAACTATAGGACTGGGGCAACTTGAAACTACCATTTTATTTATTTTTCAAGGCTTATCTTCATCTTCCGTTATATCTTACCTCATTGGGCTCATCCTTGTGATTGTGTAGGTTAAACTGATGCATTAATTGTTTTCTATCTTTAATTTTAACTGAGTATTGAATGAGTTCATTCATCATTTCCAATCGTCAAGCTAAATTCTAAAAGTTTTTGTCTAGAAACTTCTACAATTATTTTACTATCCTAGTAAATCAGTATTTTCAATTGTATGCAATATATTTTATATATAACATAACAACACAATATAAATCAAATCGCTCATGTAATTGTAATGAATTGTACTGTAGTAAAGTTCATCAATGCTTTAAATTACAACAGTTTCATAAATACGACGGATTGATGATGATGAGACCATAAATTGCACACTTTATAGAAATGTACAGCATGTCCACTATATGTACAAGAAATCAATGATGAAATCATAAATAAGCCATATAAAATAATTTTAGTAGTTATTTGCTAGTATTTAACTGTACTCTTAGCTTCTACCCCAACTGCTTAATAGGAAGAGACACTTGACAAACAAGAGCAATTCAGTGTGTATATAATACATGATACAAGTCATTTGGTAAGTTGTGGTGAGTTATTTAGAAATCTTATGTATATAAATGGACCATTTGTAATACATCTCTTCAAAAACTTTTACATTTACTTCTTAAAGTAGAAGATAGGAAGTTAGGAAGGAAAAGGAAATAGAAAACTTTTATTATTCTTGAATCTTGGATACACTCCAAAAATCTGAGTGAAGAACAATAACACAATTCCAACTTGTAAGTTACAAGTTCAATGAAAAAGTCCTCATAATATTATTATGATACAGCAGCCCTTTGCTTTACTATGGAGCAACTTGGTTTATTTAAGTTTCTCTGAAAAACAAGTTCTTGATCTTCGTTTTACTTTTCTCCAAGGGAAAAACACTCGATTACTTTGAAATTTGCAAAGTTAACAATTTTTAAGACATAGGAAATTTATGCCATTATACTTTAATTCCCTTATCTTGAAAACACAAGACATTTGAAGTAATTTGTAGCCGAGTTTGGTCACAGACTACTAGTTGTCTTCTAGCATTAGAATAATAGTATAGGTCCATCCATGCAAAATGGGCTTAGAGCTTTTTTAATATTTTTTGTCATCTGTGGGAACCTTGGCAGGGCTTTTGATGACATTTCTGGGGCTTTGTGATCAAATGTTCGTGGCAGTTGACACGATACCTTATACCCTATGGGCAATGAACACCCTTTGGTCCCTTTGTCTGACTTTAAATCTGCAACTTTTTGTACCCTAAAAACTTAGTTGGTATGTCGTAAAATCAAAAAACAATTTTAGAAAGTACGTGATTTGTAGACCATTCCAGTATACATTTCTACCCTCATTTTGCATAAGTAATTTTGTAACAAACCCATACCACCACCACTACCATCAACTCAGACAAATTCACCAACCGATTTATGATTTCATTTCATTTTCTCCAGTTTTACAGCTCTTTAAGAATCGCTTTACAATTCCCCTTGAAATTTCTTCCTCAAGGTATTATAGCTATTATAAAACTGTATACGCCTACGCAAAGTAAATTCTTTTATGATGTAAGTTATATCGCATATAGTAAGTAGGTCGTAAGTTTTTTCAATAGAAATTACAATTACTATCCTACCACCACCGATAGTAGAAATTCTTTGCTTATACCCTGTACTGGATAATTCATTCTTGCATTTTCCTCTTTAAAGTCTTCACACTTTGTATGCAAATTTTATAGAATTAATTTAGAATTATGGTGGTTCAAATCTAGATGAGACAATGATGTTTCCTTCTACTATTTTTGCAAAATAGTTAGCCTAATTATCACACTTTCTATAGTAAACTAGGATGAATGAAAATGTAATTTTATACCTTGTGGTGAATCGCATAAGGTAGGGATAGAAAAGCAGACAAAGCCCAAATTGCCAACACGAGGAATACACCCTGAGAACTCTTCATTCTGCTTCCGAGCGGATTC
Source organism: Isotoma decorata (assembly GCA_034698605.1). Taxonomy (NCBI): domain Eukaryota; kingdom Metazoa; phylum Arthropoda; class Collembola; order Entomobryomorpha; family Isotomidae; genus Isotoma; species Isotoma decorata. Next base: position 10,908 of record JAQGBU010000789.1, read on the forward strand.
ATTATTACCTAAAAATACATTTTAATTATTATTAAATGAAAAACTTATCAAGTTTTTCAGCATTAGGTAAGATTTTTTGGAAAAGTTGTACATAGAAATCACCTATTCTATAATATTGGTATTGAATTGGTATAAATTACCGAATAGCGATCAATCGCAATAACAGCCATAGTAATACTCGTCACATAAACAGAAGTAACTTGGGCAAAGGGTACAACATGACACAAAATAGATCCAAAAGGCCACTCTGACAAGATGACCCTTGCTGCACTGAATGGAATATTTAATGTCGCCATAAACAAGTCAGCCACGGCTAGGTTTGCCAAAAGAGCATGAGTCAAAGTGTGCAATCTTCTGCTGCGTATTACCAACTGAAATCAAAGCGTTTTAACAATCACATGCATTTTTTTACAAATCCCTTTACATATTTTAGCAAATAAGACACAAATACCACGAACATTTTATCTTTTTTGGAGGCTTCAGTGTTTAAAAAGTAAAATTTTTTGAAAAACTGAATACCTGAACAACTAACAAGTTTCCAACGATTGAGACACAAGCAATGAGAAAGTAGGAAAAGATTATGAAGAAATGTCTAAACTGCAACGAAGATCCAGATCCATCCAGAAGGTTATTAAGATCAGCAATGTCATCTAACGTAAGGTTGAACTCCATATCAGGAGAATTTGACACAGTGACCCCGGAAAGAGTCTCTTCATGAGGATGAGACTGCATCCCTAGGCCCCCACCACCCCCACTTCCAACACCCATCCCCATCCCTATAGCCATGCCACTGTCTCTCATTCCCCCTCCAGATGACAATGTCCCATCACCATACTGACCACCCCCACTATCACCAACAATGCTGTTATACCCATTATTATTGTTGTTACTAGGATTGTGCAAAGACATCTTTAAAACTTGAATAAACTCTTGAAGATTTCTAGTCAATGCTGTTGTATCATACTCGGTATTTTTTGTTGTGGTCGTCGAAGAAAAAATTGAATTGGGGTTTTTAGCTTGACCGAATGGGTGGACATTTTCCGGAGGTACGGGTGGGGGTTGAAGGGAGTAATTCCCTATGATGAAAAAGTCGTCACTGAATGCTCTCTCTGACGATGAGACGTTGTGAACGATACCGATGTCATTATTATCATACCCACTACTACTGCCACTACTACTACTTCCATTGATATTATTGTGGCTGCTATCATTCAGTAACAAGACTGAGGTGTAGTCTTCCTCATTAATATTATTGTCACTAACACCACCAATGTTCCCGTTTACATCATCATCATCCCCAAGATCTTCGATATAAGTTCTATTTGCAGTAGGAGAAAATGTATTTTCCACTATAGGAGAAAGTTTGTTGTTTAAGAATGAATTTCTTGGGGCGAGGTGGGACCTGACTGGATTTGCAATTGGAGTTGGATATAGACGAAGTAATATCTCTCTTAGTTTTTCAACCAGAAATGCATCCGTGTATGTCATAATTGATCAGTTGTTGGAAAATGTATACAAGGATTTGTTTTTCTTTGATTAGCTAAAAGTCGTGTCCAGGGGTACATTCATTAATTACGGACTTGAGGTTTTGTAAAGTTTCAAGGGTTTTTGCAACACTGACTGCGTTTTTGAGAAGATTTAGAGCCGCTTTGTCAGCCGTGGGGTGGACCTTCCTATGTAATGATTGGTAATATACTTTAGAGTCGTGTCAACACCCCCTCTGATGTCCTCCCCCAACTGAATTTCTCTGCGGTCCTCTGCCTTGCACCCTTAAAATTTATATCATTCGAGATCAATTCCGGTCACTGTATCAAACAAAAACTTCTATGTATTATACATGATTAATGAGACGATTCTTGCGGGTATTGATAGTACTGAAATTAAGTGCAGTTTTATATAAAGAAACCTGTAGTACAAACCTTAATGCAACACTCAAACTGTAACAACCAAAGAGTAATAATTTCTTTAAAACAAAGAAGACTATAAAAAACTATATGCTTTTCAAAATATTTAAACTGTTACGAATGATTTCCTAAAAAGGGTTGGCAGTTGGAGTGAAGGTGACTAATGATTGTAAGTAGCTGGTGAAAGGAGGTTGACCATGAGGAAGAAAGTTTTGTGTAATAATGTCAAGTGGTTGCCTTTCCTATTCTAATGGATTGACATTGGCTTTGACTTGAGACTTGTTTCTTTCACATCTAACTAATTCAGACTGACTGACGATCTCCTCTAATCTCCCTACAACACTGATCTATGATGTTATCACAGAACCAAAGTATTAGAAAATGGTGTAAGTTGTACATAAGAACATCTACGTGGGGAAGATGTAGAAGGTCAGCATATCAGTAGTAACAACTTCCTTAGAAAAATCTAACTGTGAAAGCCAAAACAAGTAGTAGTTCTTTGGCCAGGGGTGATTTGACTACTACTGGTCTGCTAGAAACGGAAAAAGGAGTCAAGTCAGGACTTGAGGAGATTGAATCACAAGATCACAACGTATGTTTTATAAAGAAAGATGAAAACTTGTGGACCAGTAGCTGGCTGGAGTGAGGGGTATGAAAGTACGGAAAAGTGTCCATTCATCATGGATGGGCAATTATTTTGTGAATAGTTCCAACTCTTGATTCAATCGGCAAAGAAAAGAAGTTTAAGGCCGATGCCAGCATACTAGACCTTTTATTTGGGGAGAGAGAGGTGACTCTTGGGCTGACCTTAATTGGTTCAAGCAACGCCTGTCAACTGAACTTCAGATGCATGCTTTTAATTCAGTTATGTAATTTTAGTTTTCGTAACCCTCGCCAATAACTTAATCATTTTAGTAATTGGACTATTCGGTTTTCGTCGTTTTGTAGTTTTTTGTAAACACATTTTTGTCACAAGTCACAATACTCCCTTAGCCCTAAACCTGAAATTACATTGGTTAATTAATTAGTTAAATTATTTTTAGCCTTCTACATTGAATGTTGTAGTACTGCTTAGTTTTAGCCATCCTTGTCCCCAATATCATTGTTTGTATTAGTTTATTCAATCAAAGGTCTTGCTACTGTCGTTGTCTGTCTGTCTGTCTTTGACAGGTAGTTTACAGTCCCAAAAATTGATACTTTTTGCGATATATAAAAGTATATAATTATATACATAAAACATAAACATAACTTTTATACATAAAAGTTAATTTAGAAAAATGACCAAAGCCCATTTTAAGATTATCTTAATCCATTAAATAAGTTAGTATAAATTTCAAGTAGGGTCAGTCAGTCTAGAATAACACAATACCCTGATTAATTACTTTTATTTAAAACCGTCTTAGCCATCTATAATTAGCCCAGTTCAGCTTTCTACTAATTATAATTTCCGTTTTAAAACTAGAAAGGCAATTATTAGCGATCCAACATTCTAGCGTCCAGCCACAAGTCTAGCTTATTTCTGGTTTATCTACTTCATTTTATGCACGTTACCCCAATCGTGGTAGATCATTTGCTAAGGTAAATAGGAGAACTTTTACTCAACCCAGCTCCAAATTCCCATAAATTTCCACCTATTCCTCATTAAAAATTTAAAATTCTACAAAAAAGGAATAACAATTTGAAAATATTTTAGCATATATACAATGTTTGAATAAAGTTTAGTCCATTAGGCAAATAAAAATGTAAATGATTTTTATAATTTCCTCAGAAATACGAAGTAAGAAATGAAGTCGTTTTGAGGTAGTTATTTTGGATGGAGTGGGTCATCCATCATAAATTATTAGAATCAGGTCTCTCAGAACGTATTGGTAATAATAATTCCCATAAATAAATAAAAGACGAATTAATCTCTTTTGCGTAAAAATCTGTTTAACAGAATCTTGACAGATAAGTCGATATTCAACACTTTGATGAGGCTGCTTGAAAGTGAACATTTGAATTGAAATGAAATGAATCCAGAAATACAATAGAGTTGAATCAAAAAACAAGGAAATAATGCAAATGCTTAGAACCCTTGAGTCCAAACAGTCAAAGCCCTTAAAGTATTTATCACAGCACATAATTTAAGAACAACCCTTTTCTACTATCTAGTAAGTATAGATTCAATGCATAAGATTTGGATAAAAAAGAAGATAGGAAGTACAGTGAAAGTTTTTATACTGTATCACTGACTGAATTGATTCTTGTCTTCAACTTCTTCAAGTCAAGATTAGTTTGCCCCTTTGGATTCATTATATTATATTAGAGAATAATGCCAAAGAGTCTACGGAGTATTTTTTCTTCTTATTTGTAATTTGTAGCCCTGTTGACAGGAGAGAAGAGTATTGTCAGATGACCTAGGGAATTTCAGGGACTTGAATTGTCAATCCGTTTTGAGATCATAAAAAAATTGAAGCATTATTTTGGACAGTATCGTCAAAATATCTTAGTTACTAGGAATACTATGAATTTTCACTATGAATACTAAAAATGAATCCCAAAATCCCCATGGGTTTTTTATTTTTGTTAGGTTTTATGAGTTTGTGCATTGATGCTTCGGGATATTGTTGCCTCTATTAAAGGGCTTTGGTTTTGTCAATTTCTTCCTTTACGTAAGTAACAGTATGTTCGTAGTAAAGACAAAAAGTCCCAATCTATTCCTTCCCCATTCTGATTTTAATCTTTGAGCAGGACACACAAAAGACCAATAAATTAAGTTATAGTACGCGATGAGCTTGAAGATACTAAATTAAGTTGATATTATTTCAGCTCTTAGATTGGATTATATCTTCTCAATAAGAAAAGATACATAATATTCATGGAGTAGTGGGTGTTAGGGTTATAGGCCCTTACACATAAAATGGGCTACTTTTTGGGTAGAAATTCTTGCATCTGCACTCAATACAGAGATGTTATACTTGGATATAGCGTCGTTACAGGGAAAACATTTCTAATCCGTGTTTTCAGATATAGACTCAACCGGAATTATAACCTGATATAAATTTCTTGTGGAATTTTTTTCTGTCCCTCGATTTTTATCATTTTTGAACTCGACTGAAATCTAAGTGACATTTAACAAATATTTTAAAATGTTCTAATACCTCCCCAGCGGTAGTATCTCATAATGCAATAAGCCAAGCTGATCTTAAAAATTATTATAAGTCAATTATTATGAAGTCATTATAAATCATTGTATCTGTATGCCTTTCTTTTTACTTGACAAAAGCCACCACGTATTTCATGAACGCTTCAGTTTGATTTGCTTTACTTTCCTTTCTTATGGGTGCTCGTTCCTATATATTAGAAAGTTTTTGCAAAGTTAGGTTGGACGAGGCATTAATAGTCCCCACTAGAGATGTTATGAGATGATAGGTTGTGAAAATTGAGCCAACTTTTACCAATTCCATAAATAAGTTGTTACGTTACAAAGACACATCGCGTAATTACTAAGGACTACCTGCACCCATTGCTTTTCTAGCCATTAGAATATGAGCAAAGCTAATCTTGTATTATATTCAAGCTAATGTCCTTCCATGGATAATTAATGTAGTAACAATATTTTTAATTACATTTTAAAATTTATTCCCCTTATCAGTTTACTGTAAGAGAACGAACTTGATTTTGCAAGTTAACACGTAAATGGACGTTTAAAATAAGCACCCCTCCTAAAAGTTACAATATTACATCATGCTTAAACCCTTTGACTCAAAAACAACAGTGAAATATTCAAATAACTACTCCCGGAAATAACCCACATATTATAAGAGGAATTACCTAGCTATAACAAATAAATTAAATTACATACAATACAATAAAACCCAAAATTTTTATACATAGTATTTTAAAATTAAAATGTGACTACAATTTCAATACTCAACATTTAATGTAACATAACATATTATTGCTTTGGTTTTACAAGAGTTTAAATTGTAAAGCATACTCGTTTCACCGAATTTAAAACATTTTAATTTAGGGATCAAAAATTAGTAATGACCTGTCTATAAAATATATTCTTATTGAAAGTCGACAACTTTAAATTCCATTTTAAGCAGGTCGCCCAGCCCTCCTTGAATAACATCTCCAGCCTTGACTGCACTAACCCCCGCAGGAGTTCCAGTTAAAAGTACGTCGTTTGGTTCCAAAGTAAAATACTGCGAGATGTAAGATAGCAAATAGGGAATTTTGAAAATCATATCTTTTGTATTTCCATTCTGTTTCATAACTCCATTCACTTTGCACCAAAGGTTTACGTTGTGAGGATCAGGGATAGAGTCCATAGTGATAAATGAGCTGACGGGGCAAGACGTATCAAACCCCTTGGCCATGTCCCAAGGATGACCTTTCTCTTTAGCTTCATTCTATTGATAAAAAATGATAAGAGTTAAAACCTTCCGGGTGTCTTAATTACTTGGATAATTATTCCATACTGTAAATTTACTAAAAATCACCTGAAGATCTCTCGCGGTCATGTCCAACGCAAGAACATACCCTACAACATGATTCATTACTTTTGATTCAGGAACATTTGATATTTTGTGGCCAATAACCACACCCAGTTCAATTTCGTGGTGAAGACTTGTACAGCCTTTTGGAATCTGCAATACAATGATAAAAAATACGTCACTAACTGGACATTGTGAATTTTTAAGAGATGAAATTTATTTTAAAAATACAGTTTACCCTGATTGGTGTCCCTTGATTGATATAGGATGAACCAGGCTTCATAAAGATTAAAGGTTTATCAGGTACTGCATTTCCTAGCTCAGCTGCATGATCCCTGTAAAAATAGAGTCGATGTAGAATCATAAACAGCAAACCAACCACACCCACTCCAGCCCATAACCAATTCAACAGTGTATACCAATGATCACCTTAACAAATAACAAACCACACCCACCTCCCATCCCTCCTTCACCTTATGCCAAATCCGTTTCCTTTGAATTACTTTTTTTTTTAATATTTAATAAAAGCTTACTTGTAATTTCGTCCTACAGCCACAATTTTTTTCCCAACATTGATTGCGAATCGAGAATTAATTCTTCCAGCCATGATTTTCTTTTTTGATAATTACGGATTAACAAAATACGAATGAGGAGACTTGATATTGAATCCGAGGCGAGGTGATAATGATAGGCACTTCCCTTGAAGCTGAAATGCAAAAAAAAATACAAAATCATTGTCACAATTGTATTTATTTTGTATTTTCTATAATTTATCCCATAAATTTATAGAATTTTCTAATATTTTACGGCAATAATAACTAAAACAGAGAAGAATTTTTAAATAGATTGTCTCTACCTCTTAACAAACTGTGAACTGTGTTAAATACAATTAAGCTGTAAAGACTGAGTTCACAATTTGAACTAATTAATTTTTCAGTGCAGTGAACTCATAAGTTGTAAAAGTACAAACGTACTATTTCCTCAATAAATACAAGTGTACTTTTAATTACAATTTCTAATAAAGTCTAAAAACCAGTATGCAGTATGGAATCGTATGATTGGAATAAGTATGAAATATAATTTGATAGTAAGTAGCAGGGTCAAAGGCCTAGCCTTTCTAATTGTTTCTCGGAATACTTACAAAAAGTAAACACCACCACCACCACGACCGAAGACCACCACCACTGACTCAAGGAAGGAATAGGAAGACCTAGTTTTAGAATTTTGTTGTATAAAACAGTTTTTTTGGAGAGATGATATGAAATAGGCGCTGTGGATTATGATAAACACACATGGGTTTCTTTTTTTTCGGATCCGAAGAAAAGAGAATTCTAAGGATTTCTCTTTGTCTCCGACGCTACTCTTTCGCTTTTGGTTCTATGCAATTCCATCCTTACCCTTACTTTTGTATGTGGTGAATGGACATTCACAAATCATATTTTTGGTTTTAGTTACAATTTTTCTAAGGTGATGCGTTTTTGTCATTATGGCTATTCTCTGTGATTGTACATAATATGATAAGGCAGAGGTTAAGTGTTCCAGTTTAACATGTGTAATTATAAGAAGTACTAAGAGAGGCTTCATCTCTCATGTACATTTCCTTTCGAATGGGGTCTGTTTACTGCCTGTGGGAACAACAGATAAATAGAATCGCAAAGTATCTGTAGTATATGTAGTCTACTTTCTATGTTAAGTATCACATAGTACTTATTAACAGTTGTATAGTTTGTCCTCGTGG
>JAQGBU010000790.1:0-19002 GCA_034698605.1 Isotoma decorata
GGGGGGGGGGGAGTTAATATTTAAAACATGGTGTAGACCCGGGGGAGTTATTTATGGGGGAGTTAAACCAGGGGGTTTTTAATCCGATAAACACGGTAAGTGTATTTAGAACAGGTAAATCGTCCCTAAAAATGAGCACTCAAACGATTACACCTCAATTTAGAGTCTTAAGGTGGTGGGTTATAAGCTAATATTGAAGCCAATTATACAAATTGAGGTAGATAATGTTAGCATTGAAACAGGATATCATATATTTCCGTTGGGTCTCAACATTACAATTTGTGTTATTTTGCTGCTTAGACAGCTTTGGAACGCTCAAAGGCTGATTTTCTGTTAGAATTTTGATGCTGAAACATCAACCTTGTCAAATTTACAAAGGGGCAATTAGAAATCATGGTTGAAAAATGTGCAAAAAAGCTGACCTGACTCAAACGTGTTTTCTTAAAAACAAGAGAAATCACATGTTTTGTTATCTTTCTAAAGTATAAGAACTACAGAGTCAGTAACTCTGATCAGAAAGCCTCTTTGAGAACGCAACTTTTACGATTTCGCTATTCCTGTTGTATTTCCCAAGGTAAGTAGTTCAAATAAATATCGAATTGTGGACAGACGGCGAAAAAAATGTTATTATTCGGAAATGGAAGACCACAGAGGAGCATCGAGCAGAAATGAGTCCATAAAAGTCCATAAACAAATCAAACAGTAGAAATAGTAAACATACAAGAACACAAGAAACACGGCAATAAGTGACCCTTAATTTGAAATTTTAAAGTGAATTTTCAAAGTTTTCACGGGTTACTTTCAATTTTAAAAATTTCAAAACTTTTACTAATTTTACGTCATCAAACTCTTTCCAAATTTCACATAAGATTAAAGCAAAAACCTTACCTCAAACTGTCCATACATAAAAAGCCAAGTACAATTTTACGAGTAGGTGACGGAATGTTCTCCACTTCACCTCACCTGGACATTACATCTGCTTCATGTTACAATCCGTGGACACTACGTCGTCCTTTGTACTTTATGTCCGTGGAGGGGAATAAGTTTGCAATGGACGTAAAGTCCGGGGTGCGTAAGTGATACGGGTTGTACTACCCTACAGCCCAATTTTACTTGTTTTTTCAGGTGATTCTCGCTCAACTGGCAATCATTAATTCTCCTGATAAGTATAGGACAATGTGGAAACTCTGGTTGTACAATAAAATAGAAGCGGAAGATGAGTCAATCCCTATAGTAGAAGGACAGTTCCGTGGAATTTCTCTTAAAACAGTGGTTAGAAATAATGAAGACCTGGATGAAATATTTAACGAGGACTTATTTGGAAATGTAATCTACAAAACAGAAAATATGGGATTGCATTTTGTCCGACACGACGGGCCTCCCACAAGGGCGATGGTTAATGAACTGGGATTCTGTTACCTGTCCCTTACGTATCCAACTTTGAGCAATGACAATATTAAAGCGTTATGGAATCTATTGGTAGTAATTTAAGTAAATTAAAAAAAAAAATTTTATTATTATTGGGTGTTAGAAGTCGGAATGTTTTACCTATGTTAAATAACATCCGGGTAAAATATGTTTCAGCAAACTCATTTGAGAGCATTTTAACTGGTAATTTTTGCATAATTTTTAAAAATTTAGGTGGATTCCTGTACCAAAGAAGGCGGTCCTTGGGGTCAGATGGTAAACTATATCCGAGGCCTTAGGATTGAATGCATGCCTCAATGCCAATTTAAAGTTTGTATTTGGACCTATCCAACGGTGAACGAAAATTTAAAGAATCAGATAGGGTGAGTGGGTCAAAATTTTAAGTGAAGGGGGTGAAATCCTGGAGTATCAAGATAAACCATCCCTCACCCCTTTAGTGCCATAATACTAGTAACTACCATTTTCGACGAAATCTACCCCACATCCCCCTGAAGATTTTCAATGTAAATTTTAAATTAAAAAAATTTACATAGGTTAGGGTGGCGGGGGAAGGATTTCGTGGAAAGAAATGTATACTGGTATAAGGGCACTGGAGGGCTGAGGGATGGTTTTTTCGTAATATTCACATTTTTTATGAAATATAAATAATAACAGTCACATATTGAATGTTTGTTTTAGTCTAATCATGAGAGATTTATGCGAGGAGCAAGGTGTGGATATAGTCTTCAACCTTTGGTATGCCTTGTAAACATTTATGGACTTCCTAATAAAATAATCCAAGTTATTTGGGTGAAAGATGATACTCAATACTCTGAAAACTGGACTTATCAAATTGAATATAAACGTATTTGGGGTCAGATGTGCATTTCACACATTTACTAAGCTCCCCGCATATCTATGGTTCTATGTCTACGGTTTTGGAAATCGGGTATAAATATGATTTCAATCATTGACAGTCTTTTGGCCCCCAGGAGAGTGAACTCTTGCTGTTTTTCTCGTCTCTTAATTAAAAAAAGATCAATATTGGTCCTCTTTGAGTGAATATATTTATGTTACAATTTAGAAAATAGAATAAATAGAAACCATTGTACTTTTAAAAAAAGTATTTGTGTATTTGAAATTTAATTTCTTTAAAATACGAATCATAACTTTGACTTCAGAATCATGTTTCAAAAACAGACATTAAAAGTAGCTGGCGTTGAAAAACGTTTAAATGCTTTTGAATTTTAATAGCTACCAAAATTTGAAGTTACGTTGTTTTAAAATGCGTGTTTTTTAGTTAAATGAATTTTAATGGATTTTCGTTGTTATTATTTTTAATAAAAATGCATCAGGAGATCACTAGGAATTGGGCTCAATCAATCCGTTTCAGGGCAAACAACGTTTAGGCCACAAGGGTAGTATTTGCCTTTATTAGGGGGGGGGGGGTTTATAAGGCGGTAGTAGTTATGCTTAAACGGGTTTTTGGATACAATTGGTGAAGGTTGGGCGCATCACTTAATTACTCCGTATAAAGTTTGAAATTTATTCCCAAGTTTTACATTTGAATGTTCCTCTAATTTCAATTTATAAAATGTGCATAATTTGAACAAATGGAGGGAGAATCAGCCATGTATTGCCAAGTTATTAGTGTTGCATATAACTATAAGAAACATGCATATACTTGTTAGGGTCTAGCATATAATGGTCTCAACATTATGGTCTCCACATTTTTTCAGACCATTTTGTGGAGACCATAATGTGGTATACCATTTTTTCCTCAGACCATCCATAATGTGGAGACCATTTTGTGGACACCATTATGTCCTTGTTGTAGTTACTTAAGGTAAACAATGTGTAGGTACGTTTTGGAATGAGTTTATGATCTTATTGTTTCCTATGACTTGTACCTAAAAGCAGAGTCACAGAAATAAAGAATGTCAAAGGTATGTCCAGAACGTTAAGGCAGTTACTTGTGTCATTACCATTGTCTCCGTGAGTATAAATAGGAAATGTTTTCTAACAAAGATCATCACTTAATATTCTAACTCTGAGCTGAAACCTTCGGTGTATTTGAACAATTAGAAAATTCTAACGACAAAAGTAATCTTAAATTACGCAAATCTTTATTAAAAAAAAAGTTACATTTACATTTACATTTTCATAAATTAAGAATTACATTAGTTGATTATGCATTCACTGAGTGTATGCTATATTCCCTACACAATACAATAATTATTACACAATAATTCAATCCGCCAACTTTTTCAGGTTTAAGTGACTTTTTAGACTTTGAGAAGGACAAATTTAGAATTTAACCATTCGACAATGGATGAACAAGATGCAGATCCCGCACTGCAGAATGAGGTAGGTCTAATAAGTCATTAAATGATCTAAAACACTTGGAACGTAATTTTACAATCTTTCTGTCGATATTTCTTTTTTAAGTTATGAATACTTTAATAATTGAGTTAATTTTTTAAATTGTAATCGTTTAAACATAATATACTTTAAAGTTTGAGCAGTTTGAAAAGAAGGATTTTGATTTTACAGAACAATTGTTTTAAGTTTAGTAAAATTCTTAAGTTGAAAATCTAGCAGTAACGACATTGGAAAGTAAGATTAGAAAGAAGTTATCAACTGATCGTCTCCTCTCGTGACACAAAATACAGGGCAATTTTACTGAAGTTTTATGTTTTAGGCATCGCGAACTCGTTCAGGAACTCAGGGTGGTATTGAAAGAGGCCCACCTACGCAGATGGTAGCTGGCAGCAGTAGTAACGGCCACGAATCGTCACCGATGGAAGTTGGTGGTAGTAGCGATGACGAAGAATTTCCGCCACCCAGAAATGAGGGTGTTGATAGTGACAACGATGATCCTCTGCCGTTGGAAGTTGGCAGAAGTTGTGTTTGCAGATCTTCACCCAGAAATGGGGGTGGTGGTAGGGCGAAGGACGGATCTGCGTGGACGTTGGTTAGCAGTAGTGATTATTACGAAGGATCTCCGCCTAAAAATGAGGGTGTTGATAATGACATTGATGGGCCTACATGGATGGTGGTTAGCAGTAGCAATGATAACGATGAAGAATCTCCGCGAACAAATGAGAGTTGTGGTAGTGATAGTCATAGAGTACCTCCGCTGATAAATTTTTGGACTAGTAAGGATGACGACTGCTTTCCGACGCCGAAAAAGCAGTGGGTAGGTGGTAGTGTCAACGTTGGATCTCCTTCAATACAATTATGCGCGGATAGTAATGACGACCTAACCCTGCAAACAGACTGTAGTAAAAGTAGTGATAGCGACAGTGGAAGATGGGACCTTTGGGTGTACGATAAAGAAACCGCCGAAGTGAATAAAAATACAGTCACTCATTTATGTCACGGATGCTTGTTTTATACAGTTGTTAGCTGCGTCGAAGATCTAGATATCCTAATAAAAGACGATTTATATGAAAATGTATTTCATCAAAAGAGCTTGCACTTTATCAGGGATGCACTGCACCCTGATCCTTCCATGTCAGATGATTCAGAACGTGCACTTGGACCCTATCACATATCACTCACTCATTCCAATTTGACAAAGGAACAAATTAAAGAATTATGGGAATCCCTGGTAAGAATTATTTAATCTTCTTTTTAATGTTTAAATTGTGGCAAAACTTCAAATCCACAGCGTTCAACTTACATTATTTATGTTGTACTTTATGTAACCAAATCTTACAAAATGTTATTCACTTTACGTTTTCTTTTGCATTTGAATACATCAACTTACAATCTTAGATGACAAATTTCCTGCAGCCAAACGAAAGTTGGAGCGATGTAATGGAGAAAGTGCGCGGTGCTGGGATTCAACGCAGACCTCCAAACATTTTTGAAACTCGAATATGGACGGAAATTGCGGATAATAATGTAATTGATAAGATAGGGTAGGTGATTGAGGCTGATTTTGTATTTATATTGGTGTATTAAGTAGCAAGCTACGTGTCAATTAATCTCTGAAATTTTTTTTTGCAGCAAACTCCTAAAAAATGTATGTCATGGATTAGAAATTTCACTCCGTTCCTATTATTGTTTTTATTACGAATAACAACATCAAAAAAAAGTGCCAATAAAGTTGGTATGAATGTAAAGTTTACTTAAACGAATATAAAGGAAACCGAAATAGGTGAAGATAAAATTGTTTCGTGAATTGTGATCAAACGGAATTCCGGAAAAAAGGACGAGACAAAAAAGGATAGGCAGGAAAATGATCCAGAAAAATAAATGTCGAATAAGAATAAGAAAAAGTAAAATACAACCCCTGATACGATCTTCCTTTTTTGTAATATCCTTTTTCTCCCGCGTGCTTATTTGTTAATCGTTGTTTGGTCCTTTTTTGCTTAGCCTCGCTTTTGCTTGTGCCCTTCTTTATCCGGTCTTTACCGTTGTCTGTTACACAAGTTACTCAACTTAACTTATGTCAAAAGGAACATAACAAATTTACAACCATTCTTAAAATGAAAATTTCTTCTCATATTAATTGATGACCGCCTCATTTTAGAGGGGAAGCGTTTTAATCAAAGGAACAAAATGTTTCAAAGGTTGACCTTCCAGCTCAAGAAACAAGAGAGAAGATTGTACAAAGATTGAAAAACGGGGTTTGCAGTCAAAGACTCATTTTCGGAGCATTCGCATTCGTTTAAAACTTAAAACAATAACATGATTGATGCTAAATCATTTTCGTATTAAATTATACTGGTTTTAAGCATACAAAAAACTTTTGCATTCAGTTTTACTTTGGTATTTAAGTAGCCAAGTCACAAAAAGTGAAAGTGATCCACCCGAGATTACTCAACATATCCAACGTAACCACTCCTAGTGCTATGGTGTTGATAATTTTCATCCACAGCGGTAATTGTATCTGGTATTGTGTTATTATTAAACAGTTGAGTTAACTTGTCACTGAAAAATGACATAGTGTTGGATAAGTGACTTAATCAGTAGATTTAAGATGTATTTTTTATAATAGCAAAAAAGCCCCAGTTTCTTCCAAGTTATACCAAAATCCAACCACCACACTCTACACATTTTTAGTGAAATTATAAAATATCCAAAATTTGACTATCTTCTTTTTGAGCTTTATGTAAAATTAATTCCGAATAATTTTTATTTTTTAGGTTAAAAGTTGAATGGTTCCAAGACTGATGTGTGGTAGTGGGGGGGGGAATTGGCAATGTGAGTAAGGTTGGGTTCGTTTTCCAACTTAAGTATTCATAACACACCTTATATTTTGAAACAGCTCTGGATCACGTGATACCTCATCATCTGTCCATAATTATAAACTGATTTTTTGCTCACTATCTGACCCTGGATTCCAACGCACTTTTGCACCACAAATGTGATTCATTAAATCTTCAAAATATCTGTTTACTAGGTTTGTTACCTAAAAACAAAAAGAAAATAATTTTGGATTTCTTTAAAGAAATTTAAAAATTTATGTAATAAGCTTCTTAAAATTTGATTACCAAGATGTTCCAATACTGCTCAAGATATTCCCGTGCATTTCCTTCTGTATGTATCCAAATGACCAATCTCCCTCCGTTGTAATTTCCATCATCTTCCCACAAAGGCTCGATTGCACTCTTAAAAAAGCAGTATGAGCAGCTAGAAGGTCTTTGAAGTCGTGTCATATTAACCTGTTGCCTTATGTTATTGAGGTGTTGCAAAGCGGATATGCTTCCCAAGTCTATTAATCTCTCTCTATACTCTTGTACTTAATCGTCCACTTGATCATCATAGCGCCAAAGCTTCCAAACAAAAAATGATCTAGCAGGTTGTTCTTCTACAGATGATGTGCTACATTCTTTCCTGAATGTATTTGACAGAACTTCTAACGCCGAAGGGGGAAGTGACGCTTGTTTAATAGGCTTAAATCAAAAATGAAATTGGAATGGACATAAAATTAACAAGTATTTTAACCTTTTTGGTTTTTAACCCTAAAAGAAGTACCATTTTTAGCCACAAATATCTCTAATTAAAACACAAACGAATAGACAAAGGCCCGAGTTCTGTCATTTATAACAAGGAAATTATAAATCTCGATTAAGAACATGATTGGGGAATTTTTTCAAAGCAATTTTTGAGACCAAAGTTTACCATGGAGAAATAGAGACTTTAAATATTGAAAGGATAGACTATATTGAGGGAGATGTAGAGGAGGGAGATCTAAATCCTGGTTTACGTTACTTTTAGACAATGATGATACTTTACCTTATGAGGTTGATAATTTTCTTCGACACTGAAAGTTGAGTATGGTATAAGAAATTTGGAAAATAATTTTTTCACCATATTTTTGAAATATTTAAAATTCAAAGATTTTGCAAAGAAATTAATAACAGCTAGGAAGTTAATTCCTTAATGATTCATCATAAAATACTTGGTATGTACTCACCTTAAATTTTTAGCCAATTTTAGCCCTTTCCCATCAGTAGTAACTTCGTTACTAATCCATAAACTAATTTCATGATTATTCTCTGGCTCGTTTTTCCAAACTACTTTAGCACCACAAATATACTCCATTATTTTTGCTCCAAAATACCCATCTAATAAACTGGTTAGCTAAAATAAATGGGGGAAAGTGAGTTTAGTTATTCAATTAGTTCACTGACTAATAATTAGTTAACTGACTAATAATTAGCTCACTGAATTCAGCCTCATTAATTACCAAAAGTTTCCAATATTCATCCAGAATCTCCCGAGCATTGTATTGCAACTGAATGCGTATAGCTATTTTGCTTAATCTCCGATTTTCTCGATCTTCAATTAGAGGCTGGATATAATTTTTGAAAAAAGAATAGGAGCACCCAGTAGGGAAATCTTGTTCGGAAACATTAATTAAATTATGTTCTAGTAGTTCTTCTAATTCTGGCAATGTGGTTACGTCTGGCTCCCTTATATTTAATCTTAATCCGTATTGTGGTATTTGGTCTACAAGTCGTGCATCGTAGAACCATAATCTCCAAGTGTAACTTGAAATTTCTTCTTGTACTTGCATGGTGGAATTTAAAAAAAATGTTTTTCCTGTTTTTTTACTTACAGAACCACTGAATTATTTTTGAAATAAACTTCCGAGATTCTTTTCAATGAAAACTTTAACTTTTAAAATAAAATTTGATTTGATAAAAAATTAAGGATAAAAAAATAATGTCAAACTTTGATAGTATTTTTGGTACTGATGATCCGTGTAAAACTAAGAAATTGCTTATATTGGATAATTTGTTTGAACGATGCGTAAATTGTAATCTAACTTTTTAGAAGACGGCCTAATATTTTATGGTAATTTTTAATTGTATTTACTTGGTTTAGTAGGTTTGTTAGCAGACACAGTTTCTTCAAAGACAAAGGAATGTACGTACTAGGCATGAAGTTATTAAGAATTATCTCATCAGTATTTGAAGTATTTGAATAACCTTGCCTAATAGATGAACAAATTGTGGTAAATGTGACCCGGACATGAAAATAAAAAAGTTGTATTACTAAAAAAAACAATTTTAAACCCGAATGGAAGGTAGGCGTGTTGTGGTGAGGCTATATTCCGGATGGGTTTTTAAATCCAGTTTAAAGCATTTTTCTAGAGGAGCAATGCAGGAAATGCTGTAAAGTTGTTTTTGCTACTACAGATTGCAAATAATGTAGATGAGAAGATTAATATGAATATTGTTTACAGGACATAGTGATTTCTTTCCCTGTGCTTTTTCTTTCATTAAGATATGAGGATGTTGACACTGATGATGATAAAAAGGACAAAAAGCAATCGATTTTGGTACCTTGTTAGTCGATTTCAGTGTTTCATTTCAGTAACATTTTGATTGTTTTGTAGCCAGTTGCTTTTTATCAAGAGTCGGTTCAAAATCTAAGTTGAATTTTCAAAATTTACTCAGATTAACCTCAGTTGACTTGTTTGTACTTCAAAATCATGGATTTAGATTTAAGTGATGAGTAAATTCCACATTTCTGTTTGTAAACTTGAAATTTCAATTGATAAGTGTATGTATTATAATAATTTTTTTCATGCATGCAGGTACAGAAAAGACTATTTTCAAAAAAGAAAGACCCAGATTACACAAGCTATCGAAGAATGTAAAAAAATTATCGAAGATACTAAGAAGAAAGAAGAAGAACTTGATATTAATGATCCAATCGAAAGGAAAGTGAGAGAAAAATATGCTGAGACTCGTGGTTTGGAAGAAGAAATACTAAAGGTACCTTTAACTAATTACTTTTTGCTTCTTTTTTTTTATTTCACAATTGCATGTTACTACATATAAAAATTTTCCAAATTGATTGTATTTTTTAACATAATTTCAGAAACATCAGACATCACTAGATTTTGTAAAACATAAGGAAAAGCTGTTTCTAGTAAGAAATTGTTACTCTTCTTTATTTTAGTCTATGGTCTGATTTTATCTTTGAGACCGGCAGAGTGTTGGGCTAAGTGAACTTTGGTAACGCCCAATCATTGAGTATTTCACTGTATAAAATTAGTCTTAGGGGAAATTTAAGACAAACCAGACAGTGGTAAAATCTTCCCGCAAATAAAATTTCAAATTACAGGACTTTCATGGATTGGCTAGTGTTGGCTTGTAGGCGGTACCAAAATTCACAGAAGTCCAACACTCATCCGGTCTCAAAGATAAAATCAGACTATAGTTCAGTTATTAAATTGAATATTAATTCTCGTTTTAGCAAAAAAATGTTACTTAAGTACTGCTAATAAACCACCAGTACTACTTGCATTTTAAATATCGAAACAAATTTTTAAAGAAAACCGCTTTCATGAAATTTTTGTTTTTATTTTTTTTTCAGGAAGCGGAAGAAGAGCCAGAGCGGTAGGACAGGTAGATGAAGCAAGAACGGTGGGTGGGCGTTGAGGAGGCTGAACTAGGAATCAATGTAATAGTTTACAATGAATTGACCTTTTGTGAGTGTGTGTTTCTGTACATTTCCATGACAAATATTAGTAGTTTTTTTACAAGTATTTAAAAAGTTGTTCAGTTTTTTATTCGAAGCGAGTATTTAAATTATTCCCTGGCTGTAATTCATTAATTTTATGTCACTGCCTTCTTTTCTGCCTTGGCTAACTGTTTGTCACATGTATTATATTATTCGGAACTTGGTTAACATGACGTAACAAACTAATACTGTACAAAAATTGAGAATGACATTTTGTTAAATAATGGGCCTGTTAAATGAAATACCTAATAAAATGCACAAAGGTGATGTCAGATAATGTCAGATTTTGGAAATCAGTACTGCCTTAAGGGCGGTGTTGAAACTTGTAGACAGTAAAAATGAATTTGAAACTTGATGAAATTTTATATAACCTAAAATAATTTGATTGTAAATTGCACGGTTTTTTTACACGGAAGAATTAGCCATTTGACTTTTACTTGATTTGGATTTATCCTTGGTTCCTTACAGTTAGTTCCGCATGTTTTCTTCTACAATGTAAAATTTAGCATTTAGCCAATTCCTTTACTTTTTCACAATAATGATTTTCTTAAAAGTATTTTTTTAACACAGTACAGTTTACTGTTTTGGTTCATGAGGAAATTTAGGAAGTTTAGAGTGCTGAAAAATTTCGAAGTTCGTTCGACAATTTCTTTACGGCGTCAGGTTTTTGTTTTCATACTTTTTAGTTTATTTTAGTTTAAATTGCTTTCATTTAAGAAGCAGAAGTTGGTAACAAAAAATAAAATTTGTTTTCAATTCTTTCTGCTTAAAATGTAAAATCGGTTCTTTGAAAGTGAATGAATGAGTTTGGAATAAAGAAAAAATAAATTTTGCTTGCCGTTGGTTTTGAATCAACGTTAGACTCAGACTTTAGTTGGCAAATAAAGAGCTTAAACCCTTTAGCATTTTATCAAGTAATAAACAGTTATTAAGTTAGTAATTTAGGAATGTGGAAAAGCTACCCCAAAATTTAAAGTATTTTTTTGGATTGGAAAAGAGAATTTTCTCTTGGTGGTTCTTTACAGAGTTTATGAGGATCAAATTCATCGTCGGACATCTACTTCTTCTAAACTCGTAAGTAATGTCATCCAAATAAAGCATCGAACGTACTTTAGAATGGCTTCCTATGTATAAATCCAATCTTTAAGAATACTACCCGTTGTTGTAAACTATTTCTGTCTCCAGCAACACATTTCCTGATTTGCGTAAATTTGAGACAAAGCCAATAACAATGTGTATGAAAATATGTAAGAACTAGGATAACTTTCATTTTTTAGGACAAAAGTTTCGGTAGATTTTGATATATTTATTTTGGTACAATTGACTGATTCTAAGTACATTTAGTTCACAATGTAATCTCCCTATGCCTCTCAACAAAATAGTAAGGCTAATAAGAATATATTATTCGTCCATAACCAGCAGCTCTCAGAGGAATAAATCTCCATTCAGAATCCCGATTCGGTGATTTCAAAGCTATTAAAGAAACCAATTTTAAATAGATAGATAGATAATTTTAGCATTGAAACAGGATATCCTGGATTTTAGTTGGGCAACCAAATCCAGATTTGTGCTATTTTGCTGCTTAGAAAACTAGGAAAGGCTGTAAAGTCGCATTTACTGCTAATAATGACAGGTAATGTAGATAATCTAGCTGAATAGATTAAAATGAATTTGTTTACAGAGCACATGGATTTCTTTCGCAGTGCTTTTTCCTTCATTTATAAACGAAGCTATTTACAATGAGTATTATAAAAGGAACAGAAATAATTGGATTTTGGAATATTCGGGATCTCTCCGATTTTTCCGATCTTCAATTAGAGGCTAGATATACCTTTGAAAAAAAGAACAGGAACATTCATTAGTAGGGGAATCTTGTTCGGGAACATTAATTAGGTAAATTATGTTTTAGTAGATCTTATAATTCTGGTAATGTGGTTACGTCTGACCCATCTTTAGTTAATCTTTCTCTGTATTGTGGTATTTGGTCTACAAGTCGTGTATCGTAGAACCACAATCTACAAGTGTATTAACTTGAATCTTCTTTTAGGACTTTCATGGTGGAATTGTTTTTAATCTTTTCGCGTTTTTTTTTCATTATAAAAACATAGAATTATTTTTTACATAAACTTCCAACGTTCTTTTTAATGAAAATTTTAGCTTTTAAAATTTATTTTGCTAAAAAAATTAAGGATAAAAATAATTGGGCTTCATGTAATCTCAGAATTTCATAACATTTTTTTATATTACATACTGCAAAATTTGATAGCATTCATATAACTAAAAAATTGCTTGTACTGGATAATTTGTTGAAGCAATGAGTAAATTGTTATCAACTTTTTAGAAGATGCCCATACAATATTTTCTGGTATTAAATTGTCTTTTCTTGGTTTAATAGACTTGTTTGCATACACAGTTTCCTCAAAGACACAGTAATGTACCAGCGGTATCAAGCTATTAAGGATTAGCTAATCAGTATTTCAAGTATTTGAATAAACTTACCCAATAGATGAACAAAGTGCAGTAAAGGTGACCCGGACATGAAAATATAAAAGTTGTATTACTAAAGAAACAATTTAGAGACTTTTAACTCCAGGCAAAGGTATCTTTGTGGAGTAGCAATGCAGTGAATGCTGTAAAAGCTGGTTTTACTACTACAGATTGCAGATAATGCAAATAATGTAAATGAATAGATTAATTTATGCATATCATTTTGTACAGGACACATGGATTTCTTTCGCAGTGCTTTTTCTTTCATTAAGAAACTAGGCTATTGTCACTGATGATAATAAAAGGGAGACGTGGATTTTAGTATTTTGTTAGTCAATTTCAGTCCTTCGTTCCAGTAACATTTTGATCATTTTGCAGCCAGTGGCTTTTTATCAAGAGTCGATTCATAATCTAAGTTACATTTTCAAAATTTACTCTGTTTCACTTAGACTTGACATGGATTTATTTCAAAATGGAAAACCATTTTTAATCGGAGTGTAAATTCCCATTTTCTGATTACTAACTTGAAATTTCAATTGAAAAGTGCATTTATTGTAAAATTGTTTTAATGTTTACAGATTCAGAGAACAATATTTTCGAAGTAGAATTACTCGTTTCGAACAAATTGTCGAGGAATGTAAAAAATTCATCAAAGATACTAAAAGTAAAGAAGAAAAATTCGATATTAATGATATTGATCCAATAAAAAAGGAAGTGCGACAAAAATATAATATGGCTCGTGGTATGGAAGAAGAGATACAACATGTACTATTAATTAATTAATTATTTTATGCTTTATTTTCTGAAAACTTTGTTATTTTACAATTAAATGTTACAAATTATTAAAGTTTTCTTATTTTTGCACGTTTTTTAAATTTCAGACTGCAGAACACCTACTCGAACTTTTGAAAGAAGCTGAGAACTAGGCATAATTTCAGAAACATCAAACATCACTAGATTTAGAAGAAATATTATAAGGAAAAGCTCTTTCTAGTAAGAAATTGTTACTTGTCCTTATTTTAGTCTAGTTCAGTTACTTACATTGAATGTTAATTCTCCTTGTATGTTGTATAAAACAATGTTGTTTACTACTGAAAATCACCAGAACTTGCATTTTATATGTGGAAACAAACTTTTAAGGTAATTAACTTTAATAAAAGTTTTGTTTTTATT
This sequence comes from Isotoma decorata, assembly GCA_034698605.1. Lineage (NCBI taxonomy): Eukaryota > Metazoa > Arthropoda > Collembola > Entomobryomorpha > Isotomidae > Isotoma > Isotoma decorata. The sequence goes on from JAQGBU010000790.1 coordinate 14,059, forward strand.
CTTTTCAGGAAGCGGAAGAAGAGGTAGATGCGGTAGGACAGGTAGATGAATCAAAAACGGAGGGCTTTTAAGAGGCTGAACCAGGAATTATTTTAATATTTTAGAATGAATTAAGCTTTTGGGAGTTTGTGTTTCTGTACATTTCCATTTCAAATATTACGTTTTTCCTAAAGTTTTTACAAAGGTATTCATTTTATTATTCGAAGCGAGTATTTTAAATTATGTCCGGTAATTTTTTTTTTTTTAGCACTATATATTTATATACATTGACTAATTGTTTGCCTCCTTTATTATATGTAACTATATTTTATTGTTCGGAACTTGGTTAACATGAACTAGCTAATTATAGTGTACTAAAAATCGTGAATCACATTTTGTTAAATAATGTGCTTAAGAAATGAAGTAACTAATAAAATGCACAAAGATGATGAAATTTTATATGGACTCAAATGATTTGGTTGTAAATTGCACTGTTTTATTTATATGCAATAATTAGCCATTTGACTTTTATTTGATTTTGATTTGTCCTGAGCTCCTTACAATTAGTTCGGCATACTTTTTTCTACAACGTAAAAATTTAACATTTAGCCAATTCCTTAACCTTTTCTCAATGATGTTTTGGTTAATTTTTTTTAATACAGAGTAGTTTTGGTTTATGAGTAAACGTAGGAGGTCTCGAGTGCTGAAATTTCGAGGTTGATTCGAAAATTTCTTTATGATGGCAGTTTCGTTTTTCATACTTACATTTCTAGTTTAAATTGCTTTCATTTAAGACGCAGAAGTTTGTAACGAAAAAAAAGGTTTTCAATTTTTGCTTAGGATTCTTTGAAAATGAATGAATTATTCTGGAGGAAGGGAAAAAAATCAATATTGTTGGCTGTTGTTTTTTTAATAAAAGTAGGACTCAGACTTTAGTTGCAGTTCAAGTGGCAAATTAAGAGCTTTAACACTGTAGCATTGTATCTAGTACTGAACAGTCGGTTGGTATTTTAGGAATTTGGAAAAGCTGCCACAAAATTCAAAGCATTTTTCTGGACTGAAAAACAGTAATTTCTCTTGGTGGTGCTTTACACAGTTCATGGCTTTATGAGGGCCAAATTCATCGTCGGACATCTGATTTTTTTAACACATAAGTTTTGACCCAAAAAAAGCATCTAACGTACTTTAGAAAGGTTTCCTATATTTAAGTTCCAGCTTTACGGATACCCGTTGTTGTAAACTCTTTCTATCTCCAGCAACACATTTCCTGATTTGCGTAAATTTAAGACAAAGCCAATAATAACAATGTGTATGAAAATATGCAACTACTAGGAGAATCTTCATTTTCTAGGATAAAAGTTTCGGTAGGTTTTAATATAACTTTTGGTACAAATGACTGGTTATAAGTACATTTAGTTCACAACGTAATCTCCCTATTCCTTTTAACTAAAGATTAAGGCTAATGAGAATATATTATTCGTCCTTAAAAATCAGCTCTGAGAGGAAGAAATGTTTATTCAGAATCCTCATGGGGTGGTTTTGGAAAAGCCAATTCTACATAGAGAGATATTTAATAATATAGGCATTGAAACTGGATCTCTGTGATTTTAGTTTGGCCACTAAATCCAGATTTGTGTTATTTTGCTGCTTAGAAAATTTAGGAGAGGCTCGAAAGTTGTCGTTAATGCTAATAGTGCCAGGTAATGTAGATGATATAGCAAATATAGCTGAATAAATTAATATGAATATTGCTTAAAGGCCACAGGGATTTCTTTCGCAGTGCTTTTTCTTTGATTTAGAAAGGAATGTATTGACAATGAGTATTATAAAAGGAACCGAAACACTTGGTTTTTGGTATATTCGGGATCTCCGATTTTCCCGATCTTCAATTAGAGGCTAGATATAATTTCGAAGAAAAGAATGGGAACCTCCAGTAAGAAAACGTTGTTCGGGAACATTACAATTATGTTTTAGTAGATCTTATAATTCTTGTAGTGTGGTTACGTCTGACCTACTTTTAGTTGTTTTTTCTCTGTATTGTGGTATTAGGTCTGCAAATCGAGCATTGTAGAACCATAATTTCCAAGTGCAGCTTGAACCTTCTTTGATGAACTTTGATGGTGGAATTGTTTTTTAGCTTTCGCATTTTTTAAATTATAAAACACAAATATGTTTTTGAAATAAACTTCAGAGCTTCTTTTTGATGAAAGCAATATCTTTTAAAATTTAATTTGCAAAAAAATAAGGATACAAATAATTGGGCAGCATGTAATGTCACACTTTGATAATATTTATGGTACGGATGAGCCCTGTATCACTTAAAAATTGTTGATAATGGATAGTTTGTTAAAGCCATGAGTAAATTGTTATCAACTTTTTAGAAGATGCCCATATAATATTTTATGGTATTTATTTACAGTCAAACGCGATTTAGAACCACCCCCGGAATGAACCCCCACCTCTCCTATCCTTCCAATGTTAAAAGTTCCTATCTCCTCACGTTTAACTGGCTTGAATTATTGCTTTGAAACAATAACTCCACATGGGGTTCTAAATCGCGTTTTACGGTAATTGTCTATCCTTGGTTTAATAGGCTTGTTTGCATACACAGTTTCCTCAAAGACACAGGAGTACGTATACCAGGTAATAAGCTATTAAGGATTAGCTAATTTGAATAAACTTAACCAATGGATGAACAAAGTGCAGTAAAGGTGACCCGGACATGAAAATATAAAAGTTGTATTACTAAAGAAACAGTTTTGAGTTAAGAATATTTAGATTATGATAAGATCTTGTTAAGTCGGAACGCATTTTATTGGTTACCTTATTGAGCGTAGAAATCAATGACCGTAAACCTCAATTTTAAACCCGAATGGAAGTAGGTATTTTAAATGAATTATTGAAGTTTTGTTGAACAACGGGAGATAGGTAATTTCATAGGATGAGGCTCATGAGGCTATATTTTAGATGTACTTTTAATTCCAGTTTAAGCTATTTTCGTGGAGTAGCAATGCAGTGACTGCTGTAAAAGCTGGTTTTTGCTAATACTACAGATTGCAGATAATGTAAATAATGTAAATGAATAGATTAATATGCATATTATTGTGTACAGGACACGAGGCTATTGTCACTGATGATAAAAGGAAGAAGTTGATTTTAGTATCTTGTTAGTCAATTTCAGTCCTTCGTTTCAGTAACACTTTTGATTATTTTGCAGCCATTTGCTTTTTATCAAGACTCGATTCATAGTCCAAGCTGAATTTTCAGAATTTACTAACTTAGAGTTGACTTGTGTGTGCTTCAAAATCATGGAATCAGAGTGTGCTAAGTAAATTCCACATGTCTTATTTAAAACTTGAAATTTCAATTGAAAAATGCATTGATTATAATTTTTTTTTTAATATTTACAGATACACAAAAGACTATTATGAAAAAAGAATAACTCAGATGAATAAATTTATCGACGAAGGTGTAAAGTTTATCGAACAGAATAAAAAGAAAGAAGCGGAATATTTTGCGAAAATGGCAGGATCAAGGCAAACGAAACATCAATTTTTGAAAGAGACCCGTGTTTTGGAAGAAAAAATACTACAGGTACTATTAATTAATGTTTGCTTTATATTGTGAAAACTTTGTTATTTTACGATTAAATGTTACAAATTTTTAAAGTTTTCTTATTTTTGCACTTTTTTTAATTTCAGAGTCTGCGGCCTCTACTAGAACCTTTGAATCGTAGGAAATCATTTTATTCATAATTTCAGAGACACCACCCATCCCAAGATTTTTGTAGAATATAAGGAAAAGCTCTTTCTAGTAAGAAATTGTTACTTGTCCTTAGTTTAGTCTAGTTCAGTTACTTACATTAAATGTTAATTCTCATTTTATATAGAAAAATGTTACTTACTGCTAATAAACTAGCAGTACTTGCATTTTAAATATCAAAACAAATTTTTAAAGAAAACAGCTTCAATAAAATTTTGGCTTTTATTTTTTTCAGGAAGCGGAAGAAGAGCCAGAGCGGTTGGACAGGTAGATGAAGCAAAAACGAAGGGCTTTTAAGAGGCTGAACCTGGAATCATTTTAATATTTTAGAATGAATTGAGCTTTTGGGAGTTTGGGTTTCTGTACATTTCCATGAGAAGTATTAAGTAGTTTTTTCAAGTTTTTAAAAAGGTATTCATCTTATTATTCGAAGCGAGTATTTTAAATTATGTCCGGTAATTTATTTTTTATAGCACTATGTATCTTTTTTTAAGTTGACTAATTGTTTGCCTCATTTATTATGTAACTGTGTTTATATTATTCGGAATTTGGTTAACATGAACTAACTAACTAATACTGTAAAAAAATTGAGAATCACATTTTGTTAAATAATGTGCGTATTAAATGAAACAACTAATAAAATGCATAATTGTGATGAACTTTTATATAACCTAAAATAATTTGATTGTAAATTGCATTGTTTTTTACACGCAAGAATTAGCCATTTCACTTTTACTTGATTTTGATTTGTCCTGGGTTTCTTACATTTAGTTCCGGTTAATTTCTGCTATGTTGTAAACATGCAAGATTTAACGTATTCTTAAAACTTTTTTTGATGATTTCCTTACAATATAGGCCAATGTTTTTGAATGAAAGTTGGACTCAGACTATATTAGCAGTTCAAGTGCCAAATTAAGAGATTACTCTTAATAAACATTATATCAAGTAATAACCTGTTAGTCATTTATTAGTTTAGCAATTTTGAAGTATTATATACCGCAAATACTTTGAGGGTTTTTGCAGGAATGAAAAAAAGTATTATCATCTCTTGGTTAAGTTTGTCATCAAGCCAATAGCAATGTACATGAAAATATTAAAAAGATACGAGAATGTTCATTTTTTGGGGCAAAAGTTTCGTTAGGTTTTGATAGAGCTTTCGGTACAATTTACTGGTTCTAAATACATTTTAGTTCGCAATGTAAT
>JAQGBU010000791.1:0-18988 GCA_034698605.1 Isotoma decorata
TTTTTCATTTTATTTATCTATTTGACATTGACTTAGCTGGATATTCCTCAATTTGTGTCAAAGGACCACAAGTTTCAGAGCTTACTGTTCATAAATCACTAGCCATTTTTGAACACTTATTTGTCCAGTTGCATAGTACTTTTAAAGACTTGCAAGAACCCCTGTAAACAATGATATATTTAGGTATCTTCATTTCAAAGAACCAATCGTCGGATGTGACCAGCCCACTAAGAAAAAACTCGTGTCCACTCCATATCCCTATGTCCATCTTGATTAATACTTATGAAATAAATCTATTCAGCTTGGTAAGAATGTTAAGAGTTTTTTTGTGCAAAAAGTAAAATTTGTTAAGAAACAATAATGTGTACGACCTTTAGTTCCAAGTTCAATGTTTTTACTCTCTACTTCATTACTCGTTAAGCCCACTCACTCACTTTGCCCATTTATTAAAGTCATTACGTTGTCTTTATTCGTTTTTTAATGGGTTACAAATGACCACTAGATCTTTATATTTATTACCTATACTAAGACATGTAATTGTACTTGTAATAATACCCTTTTGTTTATTTACATTATGTAATAATAAGATTATACAAAAGGGGGACAACGAAATTCAAAAAGCTTAAAAATTATTTATTCATTTTGCACGTGTTCATCATTTTTAAACTTTAAAAAGGAGTTAAAAGTCAAAGAAATTGTATGTTAATAATTATGAGCTTCTTGCAAATCTTAAGTTTACACAGGAATTAGTTTCACAGGTAAACAATACATTTTTAAAACAACTCAACAATCAAGACCAAAATCTCAGAGTTTGTTTTTATACTGTAAAACCACTATCGAAAAATAATGCTATAATGGTCCAGTTCAATTGGAAGTCCCTTTTTTTAAACGAAACACCCTGACAGACAAACCTTTTTAATAGTAAATAGGATAAGATTTTAATGAATTTTTTCCCCATCACATAAAAAAGCTTAATCCTCATTAAGCCCTTTAAAAAGTTTTAATTTCTACTAATAACAAAGATTGAAGGCAAGATTGAAAGTCTTTTTAAGGCAAATGAAGACCTTAATTACGGCCCATTTACTTATACAAATATTTAAGCATTATATCTGTGGCATTATTATTCTTGATTATTTATTCCCATTCTTATTTTTATTTCATCGTCCAACTACTAATAGCCAGGGTGCGGCTAACATTTTTGCAAGTTTAATTCACACCTATTTTTTGGCCCTGTATTAATGGACTTGGCTAAAGAGAAGGGATAGGCTGAACTTCATCAAATTTAAATTCTAATAGAAAAATGGATTCGAGATTCTTGATTACAAGAGAATCCTGATAGTCCTGGTGTGATCATGTGGCTTTGACATTTTTATTTTTATTAAGCTCATTTATATTTTAATGAAGCAATTCAAATTTATCTATTCAAATAAGCAATACCAGAACAAAACATGCCATTTTCAGCCAAATTGAATAAATGGTAGGTCATCATATCTAGCCTTTGATATGAATATCTTTTATTTCCAGTTTTGGTTGTTCTTAGTTTTTAAAATAAACTAATCTTAAGAATAAAACTGCATATGCATTTGTAGAGCAAATTGAGAGCCCAAAGCTCATCAATTTAAAAGAATGGGTATTCAAATAATTTCCAAGTCGGGTTACTTATAACTCAACTCATCACTATCCATTGAACGATAATATCTATGAGCTCTGCAAGAAATTATAACTAAAGGGATCAGTATTGACTCCGGATAAAGAACGCTTTTACAAGGTTAGCTTAGGTATGACAAGGTTAGGTTAGGTACAGAAAGGTTAATTTAAAAAGGGTAGGTTAGGTTAGGTCCGCTCTCACTTTTATAGCCGCGATGGATGAGTAGGCAGAGGGACATGAGTAATACCTAACCAACTAATAAAATTTGTTAACCTATTTTTGTGATACAAATATTACCACCTTCATCAAGGTAAGTGCAGTTGGTAACCGAGCAGGGTACGGCAAACCCGGGTTTTTTTTATCAAAAAACCCAACTACCCAGGGTTTTTTGTGTTTTTTGCGTTTTTCAACTAAGGGTCATAGAAGTGGACTCAAGGTCAAGTGAAAGTCTATACAACTGTTTTTTCATCTATTTAAGAGTATAAATGCAAAATATGGTGTATCTTAACGAAATCAGTTTGTGAAAATTTTGATTCCTAAAGCTTTAAATTGAATTAAACCCGAAAACTCCAAGCTGAAAAGGTACCCAAAAAACCCCGACCCAAAAAATCCGGGGTAGCATACCCTGTAACCGAGTAAATAACACACTTTTTGAGTAGGTGGGATTTTTTGGGTGGTAACATTGTTTTACTTCGATCTAGGCGGAAACAATTATTTTTCCTAAAAGTTGTAACTGCTACTACCCTACTGCTATTTCAAGTTCTGTCGTTTCTCTCACTCTATCTTCATTCACAATCTGATGATCAAGGGTTCTAATATGTGCATCAACATCTTCATGAGCAGTTTGAATGTCAGGAGCCTTTCGACTTGTCGGGTTTAAAAAAAACTTGGGAATCTCGAGGTTGACCGAGTTGACCCCGTACATCGTTCTGTACAGGGGCACTTGGGAATCGTGGGCCATTAACTCAGGAAGAATAGTATAATATAATAATATTTAATAGAGTATAGTGTTTAATATAATATTATAGTATAATAATATTTTTGTAGTCCTGAGTTTTAAGTTGCAGTTATTGTTTCTCGACTTGTCATTGGACTATATCAACTTTAATTTCGTTTTCTCCTTTGTAATCCGCTGTCTCGACACAGTATTTCCGCTTTTCAGTATTTTTGGTTTGCAGTTAGTATTCCTTCAATAGCTGCCTACTTTAAGTACCCTAAATTCCGGACGATAAGACGCCCCATTTCATAAGACGCAGTGCTCTTTTTTAACTAAAACGCATCCAAAAATATTGCATAAGACGCCCCTTTTTATAAGACGCATATAATAACATGATGAAAACAATAGAACGAAATAGTACGAAAGTACGAATTTAACGGATGGGAAGATGATATTTTGGCTGTTGATTAATGATAATGTGTAATGATAAAAGGAAATTCAAGGCTTGTAAATTTTATATGAAATAAAAATTTGGATAAGACGGCCCCGTCTTATACGACCCAGTGCTCTTATTTTGGTTCATTTTTCGGTTTTTTTATTGTATAATACGCGTCTTATCGTCCGGAATTTAGGGTACTTGTAATACAAGTAAATCATTGTGGATTGCTTACTTAAATCTTATAGAATTCTGGGGAAGAGACTAGAGCATTTAGAGTTTTTATAGTTATTTATACCGTCAAAAAGTAATCTGGGTGGCAAAAATTCAATAGGCCTTTTTTCAAATTTTTACCTTGCCGACAATAAACTCTTTCTTAAATACGAACAAAACGTGATTTTAGAAAAGGATAAATCTTGTTTGAGTGACAAAAAAGCATGAAGGGTATCAACCCATGGTTCAGCAGTGACTTTTTTCCAAACTCTTACCGCAACTTGTTAAGAATAGGTATACAAAACAAGTAAGGTAACAGTTTCAGCTGAGGTATGGCCCTTTTTGGCTTTAGGCAAGCCCATTTACAATGACTTTAATACGACTCACAATGCCTCATTGTTAGTAGGATATAAATATTTGTCATTAACAGAGAATCCAAGATAGTGAAAATCCATCTCAATGATTTGATTTCTACCAGATTGTCAATTGAAAGGGTAGAAAGGCAAACGGACCAGATGGTTACCTAAGAATATTTTGCTCAGGCTTAAACTAAAAGGAATGTCGATAGGTTGGAATTTTTCCTAATTTGAGACTTTTTTACTTTACATCTATTGTTAACGTTGGATCGTTCTTGTGATAAGCAGCTTTGTAACAATTGAAAGGCTGACCAAAATTTTAAGTTCATGAACGTTCAATGAAAGTGGTTTTCCCGTGGAATAGTTCAAGCGTAGCACATGTCCACGTTTTATACAGGAGATCTACAGAAGAATTTTAGTAAAATATTGGAAGATTCCGAAAAAAGCACGTTTCTCATTTGAGAATAAATACCGCAACATAACAAATATCACATTCAGATAATTGACCTTAAGCCTGAAACTACCTTTTTAGCATGTTCTTGTTTGTGTTCATGAAAACCTATTTTCATGCATATTTTTAAGTGTAGAAATTTTTTTTGAAACTCAAACGACTTCCAAATACCCAGCGTTTATTCTCGGGTTTTAAAATATAGGTCTTCATTAATTACTCTCCTTCTAGAAAATCCTTAAAGTTAAACAACTGCTTTTTGTCCAATTTTGCCGATTTTTACGATATTTTCAAATAAAATGTGGCTGAAGGCATCATTGACGGGAGTATTTGTATCAGCAGTAATATTTTATATCGTTCAGAAATTTATATCTCCTGTGGAAAATGCGGAGGACAATCCACCGGACGAGAATAATGTAAAAAAAATATTCGAATACCCATTTTAAAACAAATTCAGAGATATTTGGTAGCAATGGGTGTTCCATTAATTCATCAGCCCAGCATTTTACTGTCTAGTGCCTGTTTCAGTTTTCTATTGTGAAATTTAGTTTGTAACTTAACTGGCGTAGGGTTTTGATCTTGCGGAATGCCGTTGGGGTACGTGTTTAATGTACGCAACATTTTGACAACACATTTTCCAGGGAACTTGTCGGACTTAGAACTGGTGCCATTAGTTTTAAGCACTGTGGTTCAGTGCATTAAGATTGGCACTTGTCATATGGGTCGCAAATATTTACGCTCTTTTTCAATTACAAGTTACAATTGTTTCCGGCCGATAATTGACTTAACGAAAATAGTATACAAAATAAATATTATAACAAGTCAACTGTTATTTGCAATATTTCCGTACTAGCTGTTAGACACTTCGTTTTTGGACATTAATTTTTTTTAAATTTGAATTAAATTGGCTTAACACTGACCCTATAGAAGCTCAGGCATCGAGTTAATGCATTATGATGGTCATCGCTATAATTATTTTAAATGAGGTCACCGAGGTATAGTAATTTAAATACGGGTTTATTATTTTAAACAAGTGCTACGGGGGTCGGGTGATATAGACGGGGGTTTATTAATTTAAACACGGTCTATGGGAGTTGGCAAGTAATCAGATTGGGGTTTATTAGTTTGAACACGGTCTATGCGAGTTGGCAAGTAATCAGATTGGGGTTTATTATTTTAAACACGGTCTGTGCGAGTTAAATAATTTAGAGGGGGGTTTATTGTTTTAAACATGGTCATTTGGTGATAGGAGCTTAATAATTTAGATGGGGGCTTATAGTTATAAGCACGGTACATGAGAGTTAAATAATTCAGATGGGGGTTTATTATTTTAAACACCGTCTATGGGAGTTGATAAGTAAACTAGATTGGGGTTTAATGGTTTAAACAAGGTCTTGGGGGATTGGCCAATTTTAAATGCGATTTTTAAAAGGCTTACTGGAGTTTCAAGTCACTAAAAATAAAGAGGTGCGTTGTTTTCATCAAGATAGATATAGGTGTTTGATATGTCTAACTGGGGCTTACTGTTTCTAATTGAATGTTTGCTAATTATTAATTGCACTTTTCCAGTTGTTGCATCCTTATACCGCATTCATGCGGGTGCTGCGAAGGTTATTAGTAATTAATAACCCGTGAGAATATTTTCGCACACGTGTTTGTTTTATTAAGTGTGAATTAACAACTCCTGCATTTTCTTGAGAAAAAGTGTTACTGCATTTAAAACTGCTGGAAAGTGCACCTGATCTTGGTTGACGTTTGCATATACTTCTATTTATTACTATTTTCCCTGTTGTATGATCAACCGATAACTAAAGGAAATACGTCCATATCCAATTCTTACATAAACGTAAAGCTGAAATATCTAGCACAAACAACATCATATACTGTAACACTTTCAATACGAGTCCCCTCTAATAATACCCTATTTTCGAATAGCTCCCACAAGGATGACGAGCCACTTTGACCACGCAAATCTCGTTGTTAAACAAACAACCCTCCCGCCTTCACAAGTTTATCCAAAAAAATCATTCCAGCAAAAAAAGTAATAATTGAAAATTAAAAAACATGGTGCAAATTTTGCGGCATAGTTATTTAAGGATGAGTGTTTTTTAAAATACCGTTGCGCCACCCCCTACTTTAATATGGCATTACTTTTCCATACTCTTTGTCTAGCAAGAAGATGCTACCATGAACAATCTATGCAGTCTGCTTTCAGTTCTAAATTGAAAAGTAGTCTATGAAAACGGTTGCTATTTTTTGGATAATGTTAAGACGTTTAACTTTTATGAAAAACGGTAGATACTACTAACGTTTCAAATGCTGTAGGATGGCGCTATCACAAGATTTCAAATTATTTTTAAAATCAATTTGCAGAGACGATTTTTCTGTAAATTCATGTTTTGTAGTTGTAGCACTGTCATCCTACAGGTTTGCTAAAATATGGACGCTTTGTCGTTTTACACAAAAAAAAGATTTTTTGAAACTTATTCTGACGTTCGAATCGTTTTTTGAAACCTTGGAGTTCGAGACAGACTTACCATGGTGTAGTTGCATTTGACTCAATGTTATATGCAAATAGTCTTAATTGTGCCTGCCAGTTGGCACCACTATCGACCACCAAAAAACACCATCCCTTAAGATCCCAAAAAAGAAAGTAGTTCGTAACTTCGAAAGCAGACGATACGTTGTTGCCAAATTAGCAGCAGTTGGTTACCGGAAGAAGAAGGATGGAGAAAAACGGACGGAGCAATAAAAGGAAGTTACAAAAAAGCCTCACCTAGGAAAAAAGCACGAGGAACAAAAATGATGTTACAAAAACAGGACGAGCCAAAAACTTCTATACTATGGTAGAGTAAAGGCAGACTAGTTATAAGTTATGAAATTTTGTAAATACAAGAATGGATAATTAATTTGGCTTTAGATTTCATGTAACGTTGCAATTCGTTACACTCGTATTGCTTAGCTTACATCATCGTTGGGTTGTTTCGAACGGTTCCTAATTAGGCAAAATGCACATATGGTCCAAATTTCATTTGGATTAGTCAAAGCATTCTTTATTTGCAGTAAGACAGACCAACTGACGGACAGGCCAAATTCATAAGCCCTAAGCTTGGGCTGATGAATCATTGGGAATTTTAAGCTCAGGAAGAATCTTGGACGAATATTAACAGCCTATGGTCCTTTTGCATTACAACTACTGTAAAGTAGCCTCAAGTACCCACTCGTTGATTTACACAATTTCATAGCTTATAACCAGGGTATGCTACCCCGGGTTTCTTGGGTCGGGGTTTTTTAGGGTTTTTGGGTTTTTTGGGTACCTTTTCAGCTTGGGTTTTTTTGGGTTTTTAGGGTTTTTTGGGTTTAATTCAATTTAAAGCTTTAGGAATCAAAATTTTCACAAACTGTCAATCTCAATGTTTTTCTTTCATTGAGATACACCGTATTTTGCATTTATACCCTTAAAAAGATGAAAAAACTGCTATATAGACTTTTGCTTGACATAGAGTCCACTTCTATGACCCTCAGTTGAAGAACCCAAAAAACCCAAAAAACCCTGGGTAGTTGGGTTTTTTTACTAAAAAAACCCCGGGTTTGTCTTACCCTGCTTATAACTAGCCTACCTTTACTACCATCATTCTCAATTTGTTAACTAAGACGATAGGTTTTGGCTTGTTATTGTTCTTCCTCGTCCTTTTTTGTAACATCCTTTTCCTTCCTCCTACTCTTTTTTTAATATCCTTTTATTGCCTCGTCCTTTTTTCGCTCATCCTTCTTTTGCTTCGTCCTTTTTTGCCATCCTTCTTTTGCTTCGTCCTTTTTTGCCATCCTTTTTCTTCCTGTCCCTCTTCTTCCGGGAATCGCAGCAGTTCGTTGCTCAACTTCAGATATGTTACATAGAGATGTTACATTTTCGAAAAAAAATCTTGTTAGGTTCAAAATAAAGTTTGCTGACGAAGTTTTCCAAAAAATTACAATCTCGAATATTAGCTAAAGAATTGCTACCCAAATATTTGCAAATAGTATAACTGTGGGAAAACTTGGAGCTAAATTATGGACCACATTTCTTTCAAACTTCCTTGTTCTTACATTTACAGTACCAAACAAATCTGCTCCTTTTGCGTTGTACTTTTGTGAAGATACAAATACTGAATCAAATACCTAATTTATCCTTTTTAGTAGTATTCAGTTGGAGGAAAAATTAAAGAAAGTAATAATTTATTCCAATACATTGTTGCAATGTATGGTAAATTGTAATAATATTTTAACAACAATTAAAAAGAGAAAAAAATGGGTATTAAAATACGATTGTGTTTCAGAGAAATCCTTCTATTGAAACGAACGGTTTTGTTTATTTGAGTCGTATTTGAGGGCCATACCCTTATCCTTGCCCTTCAAAAACTCTAAAACTAACCATTGGGGGACATAAAAAGGGACGGATATAGCATGATATGCATGCTTGTAGTATATTTCTCCCATGATAATTTATTTTGGCAAATGAAATTAAAGTTAAAGAACATTTAAGTAAAATTCTCTATCCATATTTCAACAATTTTAAAGTTTATCAGTAATAATTCTCATTCTGTTTTGTTACACGTAATTATTTTGTTTTAATTTTATTAAAGATTAAAACCGTAAGGAAAAGACCAACAGTCCAAACAGAAAGTGATAAAAATCCTGGCCAAACATTCGGGTGAGTTAATCCCCAACCTCGACTTACAATCGATCTTAAAGCCTCTGAAGGTAAGTAAATTGGAAAAACGCAGCATATCATTCGAAGCCACCATGATCCGATTGTTTTCACCGGCCAAAATAATCCTGTAAATTAAATACATTCAAATTTAACCATTCACATTTTAAAATTTTGAAAAAATTATACAATATTTCTACCTGAAAATGGCAGCTGAAGAGAGTACCCTGCCATTAGAAGCATTAATGCTTCTATTTCATGATTGCAAACTGTTCCCAAAATGAATCCTAAATTGCAATTATGAAATTAGTTCCCAAAATTTTAACCACTCAAAAATATGTAAACATTTCTCATTGATTAAGCACTTACCAAAGGATAGACTACATAATGATGTTAAAATAGATACTAAAAAGGTCAATACCCATGACCCCTCAACTTTAAACTCAAACAGGGTAACAGCAACTCCGAAGCAGAGGACAAGCTCTAGTATTATAATTGCCATTTGGGAAATTATGCTAGAAATAAAAATGTGGATGAATTTGACACCAGCACTCATACTCCTGTCCAGCGTCCCTGCTTTCTTATCCAACACTAATGAAATCGAATTGGCCATAGGAAGGAAGAATAAGATACTGTAATTCCATCAACAAATTAAAGGAAAATATTATTTCATAATTTTAAAACCATTTGTGAACAACGTTTTTAATACTTGTCGTCTTTTACTCAGAATCCAAAAATCTATAGATTTTCTGGGATTAGCAGACTTTGTTGGGACTCAAAACCAAACGTTATAAAATTTGAGTGTACAATATGTCTCAATTTATATCGAGCACAGATGCAAAACACGATGCATCTCAATAAAATAAAAACATTTAGATCGTTAGTTTGTAAAACTCTTAATGTTTGAAGACTTGAAATAGAATTAAACCCAAACCACCCCAAAAAACCTTTAAAACCCCAGTTGACCACACCCTGAGTACCACCCAAATTGTATTAAATAATATGTCGAAGATACAAACGTACAAGAGAAGTGCACCAGGTTGTATGTAGTCCACGTTTTTACCATCAACTTTGCCATATACTTCATTCACCTTCAAAATAAATTACAAGGCTGCAGTTCAAAAAGCAATCATGAATTCATACGTTTCTTTTTTTATTTATATCCTTACAATTAATGGTATGGCCAAAACCCTCGGGTCCCCTCCACAGTCACTTGCGAGCTTTTGAACAAAATTAATGTAATTTTCAAACAAGGATCCAATTAAAGTGCTAGAAAGTATACGTTCTGTAAATACAAATTATTAATACATTAGAAAAGGGATATTTTCTTCCCAATTGCAGGATAATTGTTAATACATACATTAAAAGTAATGCTTAGACACTATTTCCCGAATGGGTCTAGGACAAAATGGTCTCCGCAAAGTGGTCCAAGACATAATCTGAAAATGGTCTCCACAAAATGGTCTTAAGACAAAGTGGTCTATACATCAGGTTGTTCCGAACATGATGATTTACTTACAAAAAAATAAAACCGCATGCTATTTCTTATTTTGGGGAGACCATTCTGTGGAGACCAATTTGTGATAGACCATTTTGTCCTCAGACGATTTCGTGGAGACCATTCTGTGGAGACGATTTTGTGGAGACCATTTTGTCCGGAACCCTTCTCGTATAGGAATTAGTTTAGTTTAAGACAGGAAACAAAAAAGTTTCCAAATGACGGTTTTGTTTTGTGCGACCCTTTTCTACTTTTTTAACTTTATAAGCCACCCGCAAAACCAGAATCAGACCCCTTACTAAGAGTTATTACATCAAAATCTTGAAAAGATACGCGGCTGTATCCTGGTTATTTTAGGAAGTCGAGAATTTTTAAAGGGCTATATAGCCCAGGGGCTTCTTGTGCACGTTTTACGTACGGCCTACAACTTAGCTAATTTTGGTTTTTGCCTAATTTACAACTGATTGATTTGCATTAATTTTTTCATACCCGACATGTCCATACGCAATGTGAGGGTTGTACCCTCAATCGTCTCATTTGTAACGAAATTTTTCCAGAGAGCTTTATCCTTCATGTGTTCTGTAAAATTCTTTGGAATTGACAAATATCCCCAAGAATTGCCTAATTTAACATTTTCTAATGCGTCCTCTTCATTCGAAAACTCAATCTTAAAAAGAAAGTATTATTATCACCTTTGCATACTCCTATAATATAATTTCTTAGTTAGAATCACATAAACTGTACTTACAAATGAAAAGGTTTGGGATAATTGTTCTGTTAAACTACAACTCATTAAGCTTCCACCAAGACAAAAGTTGGGCATTTCTTTTTCGCAAGATCCTGAATCATTTGTATTCAATTCATGATTAATCAATCCAAATCTTACATCTTTTGGAATCCCATCCAAAATAAAATTCATGAGGGAGATTTGCATTGTTGGAATTGCTAGCAGAAATATGACAATCCTATTAATGAAAAGAAATTTGGCAAAATCGGTTACGTCATTATATTTCATTTCAACTGAACATGATAATGTTTAGTTAACTTACGCAGGATTTCTGAGAAGCACAATAAAGTTTTTGACTACAAGGGCTGAAATCTTAGTTAGATGCTTCTTCATCGGAATCCTTAAGTTCCAGTAGTCGGCTGATGTTCCATTCCTATTCTCAACATAATGCTGGGGCCATTCAGATTCCACGGATTGAGAATGATATTGAAAACGCTGGATCTGAACAGCAACTTTTTCCTTTTGTGAGTTTTCTGATTTGGACGGATGAAAGACTGAAGTTTCTAGGCGGCAGTGTTTGGGCTTTCTACAAGTAGTTCCATCATCGTTTCCATCACAAGAATCTTTCTTGCAAAGTTTTAAAACAACGTCTTGAAGATAAATTGTTCCGTATTCTTTAAGCAATATTTGTGGCGATTTCTCAACAAGTAGTCGGCCATTCCTCATCAGCCCGACCTAAGCATTTTCCCAAATGTGACGAGATTTACCTTAAAATTCGAATTTGAATCCTAATCTACTTTTCGTTATAAAATCTATTTTGAAGCATTGCCTAATTTTTAAACCCAGGGGAAATAAGCTATGGTATTCACTGTACGATGAAACCCCCATATACATGAATGGGTAGGTAATATTAAATTGGAAAGTGCCTGAGTCCAAAATAAATCCTCTTTATAGTCGAATTATAAATTAACTAGTTTTTCAAGCCCGTTTTAAGACTGGAAATACAATACGTTCAACAAAAAATACCTGTCAAAACAATCACCTCCACCGCATTTATGAGCAATACACAAACACTGATACATGCTGATTTGCTTCTTCACTGCGCTAAACTATTGCCAGTGTATGCTCTAGTCATACTACGCCCACTATTACCAATAGTACTATTATATACCAACAACTGCACTGCACTGCCCGGTGACAATTTAATTAAAGGTCAGCATCAGTTGCCTAAAATTTTAAAAATCACTGTATGCTGCATTCATAAAACATATTATGTTGTACAAATGAGACCCTTGAGTTGATGTTAGTTAATAATAAGATTTAATACACTTGATTTATGAAAGTACCCTTTTTTGAAACCATTCATGCAGTAGTTTGTGCAGTGCAGCAGCAGTAGAATTGCAGTTTAGTGATAGTGGTTGTCGTATGAAAAAGAAATTAGCATGCAACAACAGTATGTTTTGTTGTAGTGGTAGTGAGACCTTTTTTGGCGCTCGGGCAATAACTTTTGGCTGAAAGCTCACAGGTGAAAACCTTTGGTCGATTGATATACGATATGATAAGTTTCGATCTCTTCGAAAGTTTTACTTGTGACCCCTTTAAACGTTAAGTTAGATGTTTTTTAAACATAGCGGCATGGCTTCCTTAGCTAATTCTCTTTTTAATGATACAAGTACTGTTTCTCGGACCTGGACCGTTCGAAAGTAGTATTGGCAAAACACAGAGCTTCACCGCTTGATTTTTATCTAAATGATTGAAAAGCCCATAGGCCCACTTACCGAATCAGCTTTCGTAGCTTCCTCAATGTAATGGGTTGTAATGATTACAGTTGTTTTTCTCTTTAGGACAATTTCCCCCAAATATTCCCAGATCCTTTAATCAACACAAATTAGCATTCATGGACTAAAACATTTCGCAGTAAAATGTTGAAGACCAAAAGTTAAACGGTATCAAAATCACTTTTCTCTAATGACAGGATCTACTCCAACTGTTGGCTCGTCTAATATTATCAACTGTGGATCATGTATTATTGCAACAGCTAATGATGTTCGTCTTTGCTGCCCTCCACTATATTCAGAAATCGTGTTATACAATTTATATTAAATACCGTAAAACGCGATTTAGAACCCCCCCCCCTCGCCGGCTTAGAGCCCCCTAAATAACTCCCCAGTTCTAGCTACTGGTTTGAAAAATAATATAATATCCCCCCCGGAATATAGCCCCATCCAAAAATATAGTTTAGTGTAGATCATTAAAAAAGTTATTTTAAATAATGTAAACAGAGACACCAGAGAGTCTGGATCAAGTTTACATCCAGCTTTCACATCTAAAATTGTAAGAAATTTTGGATTTCGAGGACATAAATTGTTGGTTTTTCTGATAAGATGTTCTTTGATTTTGGCTTTGAAAGTATAAGTCTCCCCCGGAATATAGCCCCACCATTTTTGCAGGATTGAAAAAATAACTCCCCAGGGGTTCTAAATCGCGTTTTACGGTAACTGTGCTCGTTTCAAATAACTTTAAGTTCTTAATATGAACCGTAATAATGGAGTTTAAACCCCACCCCGCATAACTCCCCTCCCTTAGTTAGAACCCTTTAAATTTCCTCATGCTAAACTTATCCAAAAATTAGTTTTTAAACCAAAAGACTCCCTGGGGGGGGGGGGTTTAATTCCATCTTAACTTTGATTTACCTTAAAGAACCAATGATTCGGTTTGAATTGGGTAAATCCAAAAATTTGACAAGAAATTCCACCCTGGCCGTAATGTCCGTTTGTGCCAAATCATATATTTTCCCAAAATAGTTCAGAATCTCTTTGATACTTAGTTCCTGGTATAACGCAATTTCCTTTGCAGACAAAAAAAGACAATTAAAAATTCAAGTGAATACAATTTTAAGGATATTTCAACTTTAAACCTGATTTGGCTAAAACCTGAGGCATGTATCCTATTGTCTTTCCAGGTATTCCACTTTCTTTGCTACCAGGTGTAGTACCAAAAACGCTGATTTCTCCACCATCCAGTCTATTTAAACCTACTATACAGCTAAGCACTGTTGTCTTTCTACAAAAACAATATCATAATGTTAAAAGGTGAAGCAAGAAAGATTTGTGAGTCCAAGACTAAAATAATACTCACCCACAACCACTCGCCCCAAGGAGTCCATATCTGCAAGGTTAAGGACACCAGAGTTTACAGACATTTTTTTGTCATTGCAAATTATTGAAAGTTTTAAGGGTTTGAATTTATTTTTTAATGGCTTACATCGAACCCCGTTGAGCAGTCATATTAAAATCGTTAAGAATGACTCCTTCTCTCAGGTAATGTTTCCAGGCATGTCGAATTGTGACCGCAGGAGGTGTCATCTCTCCATTCCCGTTCATTTCAAAAACAGAAACTAACACCTTCGTTTCCAATATTCTCTATAGTCCTCTAGTAATTCCCTTTCTTTCAAACACTTAAGGATAAAACTTGTGGAAGCACAATACCACAATAGTAAATTCACTAATGCTAATTAGATACCTCTACTCACGTATTCCTTTTACAAATTGGACTGATTGAGCTTCAACACAATTCCTTACAACTTGCACCATAACTTATAACTATTTAATGACAAGGAATCCGCATTGCTTTTCCTCCAGTTAAACACTAGAACAAACCCTTGTATTCAGTTAAACAGTAGCCAAAGAACTTGAATCCAGTTGAACAGTAACTAATAAGCTAAACTTGTAAATGCGATGGTTCGTGGGAAACTGATATCAAGATGTGTATCTTAAATTTAACTAAATCTTAAGCTTGATTTTGGCATACAATACTAAACAAATTTTTTTAAATAATCGTCTACACGGTAATCGTTTAGTTATGCACGTAGTTATTCAAGTTAGGTCCATTCCCAACAATGTAATTAAAATAACTAACGCGGTGGTACCATTCTTTCTTGGTCAGTTTTGTTAACACACTATGGGATTTATTTTGGGCTGATTGGATTTGGTGACGAAATTAATGGACACTGCTTATGATTTTTTTTCCACCATTACTACTTAAAAATAAAAAGGGGATGTTAATGAATGGAACTTTAGGAAACGCTAACAATTAATTGTGCATATTTTTAAAAATAAATTAAGCTGGTAAATTATCGAATGAGCCAAAATAATCAGCTAAGATAACTAAAATCCCTTGTCTTATTTGTTTGTAAAAAATATCACAGTAAATGGTACTAGCTATACTTTAAACTGAGGATTTAAGTAGATATGCAGCTGCAGCTGGTACAATCAATATCATCGAGAAAAATTCATCGAAAAGTATACTTTGAAATACAATCACATCAAAAGAAAAAAAGCATTCGAATCTTATTAAAACAAGTGCCTATTTTGAAAATTGAAAAAATAAGTATGCAATCTTAACGCATTGGCATTGTATTCTAAGCTTGTCATGTTAATGATTTGGTTGGAGTAATTTTTTACCATGCCTGAAAATTATACATGGAACACGTGCAATTAATTTTGTCCACCTAGCCGAGGTTTCCCAAGTATTTTAAAGTGTTCATGATAGCTTTAGGAAATTATCTCTGAACAAATAATAAAAAGTATAATGAGTATAATCTTCACTAAAACTTTGTTTCGAACATATTTTAAAACCCCAAAAGTGGTTGCATTGTACTTTTGTCGCTTTTCCTTTTACGTAATATTCGTTTTTTCGACGTCTTATTTTCGCCACCCTTTTTCTCACATTCTTCTTGTTCCGGTAACCCGTCCTTCTTCTTCCAATAACCCGTCCTACGCACCAGACGTCTAACTAATGATCTGTCTTTTATCCTAAGCTCTGATTCAAAAAAGGGATTTGTACAAGGCATACTCCTCATACCTCCAACTTTCCACGTTGGATGGTTTTTCCTTCGGTATTAATGTTTTTCTACGTTATTTTTTCGATGTTCTTGATTCGGCTAGTTGCTGTACGACCCAGTAAGACGAGATAATTCAAAATAATAAAAGCATTTGAAATTAATCAAACCAAAAAAACGACCGTTTCTGCAATATGCTTCAGAAATGATTTTAACAATTAGAAATTGAACAGTTTTCAACATTTCAATGATTTTAGCTCGTAGCCAGACAGCCATTGCCATATTTGGTTGAACTTAAAACACGTTCAAGGCTTGATTATAAAATCCTGGCAAAAAAATGCTTGAGCGTTTTTTGTAGCTTATTTAGTATTGGACTTTACCTCAATTGCGTAAGTACATAATCCATCAACCAAATTAAATCAATTCCTTGGCTGGTTAATGAACACATAAATGGACTTTACGCCTTTTCTCAGAAATTATAATTCCATTGGAGGTTAATGGTACAATTTACTGCACAAAAAATGCTGTAAAAACAAGTAAAAGGATGCAAAACCATTAACATCTCTCAAGATCTTCAGTGTAAAAACAGGATACAAAAAAATATAATGTTTATGGTTTGTTTACTTTCCGCATTTCATAGACAAGGTCAATGTGGTAAATTAAGCCCTCACTGGGCTAGAAAAACGCAAAAATGTGGATATCCCATCGAAAACCTGGCCTGTGACCTCCCTTTTTAACTCCAATGTATCTGATTAAATTTTGCACCAGTTGCAACTTGCAATGGCCGATGTTCCCTATTTGAAAACTCGTTCAGCAAATATGCTGACAGTGACCTTCCCAGCACCCGCATGCAGTGCAAAAAAATGGATAAGTGCAATTGGCAATTAGCACATATTAGTACATAAGAAAGAGTAAGCCCTAGTTAGAAGTAACTCGAACACGTCAGTTTGAAAATTCTCGATTTTTTTTCAAATGTTCATAAAAAAGTTAGGTAAAAGCTACAGGTGTATTAAAGCCCAGGGATTATAATAAGGTATTTGAAAACAGAATAGAGCCAAAAATGAGCGAAAACATGTAAAAAAAGTTAAGTTTTCTTCTAAGTGTTCAAAAATTTGAGTAGTTTTCGAAATTTCAAAAAAAAAGTATGTACAGGTAAGGATGGCCAATGCCCCTGCCCTTTCATTTTGTGCCCGGGTATGCCCATGTCATGCCTTCGTGCCCTAATTAAGACATCACCAACGCCCTAAGCAAACGCCCGATTTGTTGGTTATAAAGGCATATCCATGACTCAAAGGCATAGAAAATTTTGCAAGTTTGAAATATCTTGAAATATGTACAACAACAGTGAAATATTGTCAACTGTTTTCGTATATGACTTGCATTAAGTAATAATTTAAACTTACATGTATTTCAATATTGAAGCCCAATTTTTCATACATTTTTGCTTGGGCATGCCCTTCTGCCCGCTATTATATGCCTTCATGCCCTTTTTCATCCCTTATGCCAAACTAGAAATATGCCCGTCATATGCCCTATTTGCGTCATGCCTTCGAGCCTTGCGCGTGAGGGCACGGGCCTTACATTTGTAAAGGAGCTTCACAGCACGGCAATTTTAGGGATACTTTGGAAATAAAAATGAAATAAAAAATTAAAACGGGTTTAAAAACCATTTTTTTTCAAAACTTTTGCAAAAATATTTTTAAAAACTTCAAAAGAAGAAACGGTGAACGGAGATTCCAATAATCTGTTTGAAAACAGAACTGATAACAGAAATAAGAGAGAAGATGCAAAAAACTTTGCGTACATACATACGCGGGCAATGATTATATACATGATTTATAGTGCTAAGTCTTCCACAGATACTTTCATTACTATTTTTTTATTACTGCATAACATTGCAAGCGAAAAATTGAAATTTTCATTTTATCGCTTATATCTTATCAGCGGTTATAAATAGGATGTTAATTGCAATTGTTCATCGTGAATCGTAATAAATAAAATCATGACAAATAGAAATAAAAAAGCATCGTTAGAAAGCTTGTTTTAAGCTGTTACTTGAAATTTAAAACTTCGTTGTGAAAGAGTCCTCTAATCTGTAAGAGAGTAAGAGACCGGTTCAGTATGTATTTAACACTTATTGTTTCACAGTTTTTTACAATTTGTTTTTGCTTATTGGTTTGCTTTGAAAAATTTTCGAACCTTAAGGATTATAGCACCCCAAACGCGAAAAAAAATGAAAAAATTCATGATTTGAAAAGTCAGCCATTCGGACGTCAAACAGACACCTATGCGCCATGAACTTTCACATGAGGTATTTCATGATAGCGAATAAATCTATACGTTTCACAAGAAGGAGCTTGGTACTGCTGCCACAATGAATAGTCATAATAAAATAATATAATATGGTATAAGTCAACTGGAAATAATTCAAAACGTTTACTCTAAATATTTCTGTACTATGTCCAATCATTAATGTTAATTTTATATTGAAATTCGAAAACGTGTTTCAACGTGTCAAAGATTGATTTTTTTTGCAAAACACTACTCCTTTTCAGAATGATTTTCATCCGGAATTTTGTCTCTTAGCATTGTAACAGGTAGTTCAGAAAAAGACCAATTAGACCATAGATACACGAGGTAAATATGTGGAACTACGGCAATAATTAAATTAACTGCCCAAAACCAAGGATCAGACGGGTTCGATTGAAACTCTTCAGCAACTTTAAAATGCAATGCAGCAACAATCATATCGAATTGAGCCTAGAAAATCATTCCATAAAAACATAAAACTTTTAAAAACATAAAATTTGATGCAACCTCGAAATTTATATTTTAACCTGGATCATTATTCCTGCTTGAA
This sequence comes from Isotoma decorata, assembly GCA_034698605.1. Lineage (NCBI taxonomy): Eukaryota > Metazoa > Arthropoda > Collembola > Entomobryomorpha > Isotomidae > Isotoma > Isotoma decorata. The sequence goes on from JAQGBU010000791.1 coordinate 18,651, forward strand.
GTACTCCCAAGTCCCATAAGTACTTCGGCATTTTGGGTTTAAACATGTAAGTTAAGGAAATCTCTTGCATTGGTACAACATAAAACAAATAGATCAAAGCTTGTAACCGCAAGAATGGAGTTGGTTCGCCGTAGTTTATTATTGGCACTGTGTTTGACACAATTTAAAATAACTTTCCTGTGCAACTTGATTTAGCCCGAGCCTAGGCGTAAAGACTTTTATTTTCTAATTGGTCACAAAATATAAATATTTGCTTTAAACTTCATGTAACCTTGCAATTTGTAACCCTCATGCCAAATTTCATCTTTTTACGTTGACTTTGAAAAACCGGTGGGGGT
>JAQGBU010000792.1:0-18982 GCA_034698605.1 Isotoma decorata
AATCAGATGAAGTCGATGCAGCCGTCGAAGTTACATCAGATGAAGTCGATGAAGCCGTCGAAGTTAAATCAGATGAAGACGAAGCAGCCGTTGAAGTTAAGTCAGATGAAGACGAAGCAGCTGTCGAAGTTAAATCAGATGAAGTCGATGCAGCCGTCGAAGTTAAATCAGATGAAGACGATGCAGCCGTTGAAGTTAAGTCAGATGAAGACGATGCAGCCGTCGAAGTTAAATCAGATGAAGACGATGCAGCCGTCGAAGTTAAGTCAGATGAAGACGAAGCAACCGTCGAAGTTAAATCAGATGAAGACGATGCAGCCGTTGAAGTTAAGTCAGATGAAGACGATGCAGCCGTCGAAGTTAAATCAGATGAAGACGAAGCAGCCGTCGAAATTAAGTCAGATGAAGACGATGCAGTCGTTGAAGTTGAATCAGATGACGATGACGTAGATTCTGTGGTTGGTAACACCGGTGCTGCAACAATATTTTTGGCAAAATGTAATACACTATATGCCGTAATTTAATATGATGATTAGAAGATAGTAATAAAGTTATAGCAGTACCAGTTACTCCAACTACACATCGCCTGTGTTCGTGAAGATAATAAGATCCCAAAGGGCAGGTAAAAATGTAATGATACCAATTTCCTCTTATTCGGATACACCTTAAAAACTAAGAGTATAAAACATTTTGATAAATATGATCTTAGTTAAGACTTGCAGACAGGATGCTGCATGAAATGCATTTACTTTTTGAATTCCTTTTGAGTTGATTTTGTAAGCTTGAGTTTAACCTCAATCAAACTTCACTTACCTTTCGAGGATCACTAGGATGCGGAAAAAGTCCTGCATGTGAGCAAAAAAATCCAGGTAGTTGCTCTTGTTTAAAGACCTTTATGGGACTTTTTCCGAATTTGTCAGAATCCTTGTCCCCATCAATATAATCGACGTCCGATATTCCATGAATTTCCAAGAATATGGTTACAAAAATAGTCTGTGAACAAATTTTAACTCAAAGTTTTAATTACTTACTTTTACCAACATCGTCTAATCTAAAATCGGTTGAATTTCAACTTTACCAAAACTATTAATCCATTTAATGATGCCATGTTTTAAAAGAATAGAGATGACGAGCGTTTCGAATTTTATAGATGTAAGTTATAATTGACACTTTAGACTATGCTACGTGTTACATAGCGTTAAATATGGACTGAAGAATTCATCTGCTGCGTCTGCTTTTATACACCGTTTTGGAACCTAAAATTTGAGTATTTACCCTATTTTTACAGTTTTAAATGTAATCTGGGTTAATAATCAGATGAACAAATCCTTCAAGGTTTATAAATTTTTCGTTCCTGAATCATATGTAGCAATACATTTTTAACCACGGCACGGATGGAAAAGGGAACTGCAGTTTGAAATCAGGTTGATGGCATTGCTAGGTTTGAATAGTTGCACAGAAAAATGTACTAAAATCAATACAACAATTTCCATCAAATACATTTATGGTAACGGCGATTTTTTATTACATTTGAAAAGCATGACATATATAACTTTAATTATGTATAGGTAGTTGAATTTTGTTTCAGTTCGAAATTACTATATTTATATATATATACGATATTATATCGCACGTTTGTATTACATTAATATTGTTAACATATTTAACTTATTTTAAAGGATGGGAAATTCTGATGAGCTTGTATTGAAGATGTTTTGTGGATGCAGTAATCTGAACAGGAAAACATTTATTTTGTTAAAATACTTGACTAAGCTGGCACGTTGGCAGTATATGAGTAGTTAAAATGGTAAAATGAATAACCGGCAGTGTTGGAACTGAGTAAAATAGTAACAAAACTTTGGAAAATTTGATTTCACAAAAATGGGGTAAATATGTCGTTAAAAAGTCATAAAAAGTTCAAATACTTAAGTCATGAAAATTAAAAAAGCTTTCCGCATAATTTCACATACAAATCAACATTTAAACCTTTTTATCCCAGCCTTCAGTCGCTACAGCAGCACCACAAGGAAAACCCTTTTTCATTTCATTTATAGGTATACCAGTTGTCAATTAGACTTACATACAACATTTTGTTTAACTTAAAGTCTATCAAGGCACTTAATTTGACATTTTAAAGTATTCTATTATATTGTTTAGATCCAGGTTTCAATTCCACTCTGAAATGTTTTTGAAACGTAGAGACATTTATATAGATATTACAAATACAAAATTGACAACAAAAACTGAAGTACTTGTTAGTAACCTCTGTAACCAGTATGTAATTAATTTAATTATTGTATTGTGTAATAGCTATTGCATTGTATTGTGTACAGCTTTAAAAAGTTAAGATTACAATATATTAAATCTACCTAAAGTACAATGGCATTAAAGGAATACACAGAGATACAGATTTATCGTTTTATTGTCACTCCAGCAAGTATTTGAAGGTTAGATTCTTCTACCTATTGTATATAGTAAGTGGAATCAGGCCATCAAAAGATACTTTGTTTTTACTGTACAACATGCAGATCGACACATTACTGTTAACATCAACAATTACTGAAATCATACAACACTGAGATACAGATGTAGTTGATAAACATACATTGAGAATGAGAAATACCTAAATTTAGTAGTAAAAACTCTTATGCAAATAATTCTATTTACTTTGACACGAAAAGCTCTCGACTACTTTCTATCTTCTATGCTTAAGCTTAGCTACAATATTCATCTTGTATTGTTTACATCAAGCTCTAAACGACTTATGAAAATTCGGTCCACCGAACACTTGGCACATTTTAATGGACAATAGTTTGAGTAAATAACATACACGGGAGACACATGCTTTTGAGACAAAAATTAATTGCTTGGTCGCAATTTGTAATTATTACAAATGACTACAATACTTTTCGCTTGATGCGTTTGATTAGTTCAGCCTATAGACTACATATCCTATGATTATTGTGCAGGTTATTGCCATAGCCTATACGATATTTTTATGTTTCAAGACTTAATACTATCATTAGAAAGTTCAGTTAATAATGCATCATTATGACCGTCGGGACAGTCGGGGACGATGCCGTCCTTCCAGGAAATACTCTTCTGCACTATAGTCCACATCAGTTACTTGATTTTGAGCTTTTGAATGCTGATCACCACCATTCGTATGCTTTGATCCATTAGGCTTTTTGTGCTTGCTATGATGACCATTGTGACCATTTGGACGTTTTTGGCCATTGCTGTTACCGTTTCTGCAATTTTAAGTTTGTAAGATAGTTGTTCATAACAGTTAAAAAATCTTTAAACCACATTTATAAGCAAAATGTATTCGAACTCAAAGAAAAGTTGCAATAATGTAGGTGTCTTAACAACTATTAATAAACACAGGTAAAAGTTGGCAAACTTAAATTGGCAAAGCGAAACCAAATATTAAGAGAAGGCACATTAAGTGGTTTTGTTTGCTACTTTCTACCTTTATTTGGAGAGACGAGCGTAAATCCGGAGGAGCACTTCTAAGTACTTGTTAACATTTGTTAAAGATTAAAAAAGTTATAAAGCAAGAAAAAGGAAACTAAAGTAGAGGTAGATGAAAATGTCAGTCTCGTTTGAGCACTGGACTCTGTTTCGGTGTAGGAAGCCAGGGCTTGCCACCAATTTATGCTGTACAAGGTAACTCTCAAAAATTTATTACAGTTTTAGTACCCAAAAGGGCTTGAGGCATTAAATAAGGTAATTACTTACTCTGAACAAGGACCAGTATTCACAGCCGATATAGCGTTCTCATTGAGGTCTACAGGCTCTTCGCTTTGAATTTTAAGTGAATGAATGCAACCAATGAATCCACTGCTGTATAAGCCATGTGTCATCTGGTAAGGATTTGGCACACCACCGACGTATATATTGCCTCTGGTGTTGAGGGCCTAAAAGCAATCGTTAAAACTATAGCTACATATAGCTTCTAATAATGTGTCACAAAACGTATTAAAATTTCAAATTTACATACTTCAACCGGGCCTTCGATGCTAAAGAAATCAGGTAATAACGAATCATCTACTTCGATACTGCCGTCTGGGCCTTGCCGTTTTAGAATGATCTGAGGATATCAAATGTAAGCATTAAATACCACCATGGTATGTCCAAATGTAAAGAGGATTTTGTGTTACCTTATGTTGCAACCCATCATTCACTGCTTTAGCTGACACAACTTTAGCTACTCCTGTACCATAATCCCACTGTAGCTCAACGAATCCGTTGGGGTTAATGCCAACAGAAAAGAAATCGTCTGGATCCAAATCATTAGGATTATTTGGATTGGCCCCATGATAGTAAATTATTTGACTTGTAGTTGTGGCTGTTGTTGAAATCTGGAACTCTATCTTTTCTTCTTGACGAGGATGATCTCTTCGCATGAAAGATTTGCTTAGTTCGACGTATCCCTCCCCTCTGAAGGCAACGGAATGGCTCCAAGATTCCATCGCTATTAATTGCGTGAATACGACAATACGAGAAAATTAAATGAACGTAAATTTCAAGCGAACCTCAAGATACAATACTTGGAAAACCCGTTTTAAACCAACTCACCTGTTTCGCAATCTGTACCGAAGAATCCTTTAGCGCAGGAGCATCTATAAGACATTAAAATTTATGGTACACATCTTTACAAAGTAAAAATTATTTAAGAGTACCTGTATGAGCTCTTAAAAGAATAGCAAGTTCCTCCATTTTGACAAGGTGTGAGACTACAGCTATCTTTTGTTTCGCAATGTCGTCCAGAATATCCTGGAAGACATGAGCATGTCGTATTCTCACAACGTCCTCCATTCTGGCAAGGGTTTTTGGAACAAAATTGTGAACCAACTCCACAGTTGTCTACGTTAGCTCCTTCCAAAACTGAGCTCACAATATCCAATTCCATGCCTCCAACATCAAGCTGTAACGAAATTTTTAGTACACCTTTACCACTTACGTTCAGTTGAATTGTAAAACAGTTTCAAATTTAATGGACAACAAACCTCCGAGACGCAACCGGAAAATCCTTTACTGACTCCAACATTATTATTTAACTGAACACGATGGCGATCATAACCCCCAAGGTACAAGGGAGTTTTCAAATTCAATCCTCGAGTAGTTCCGGGAGATTTTCCTTTGTTAACTTCATTATTGTCGATTATCAACTCTCCATCTTGAAGATTTCTCTCAAGAACGATCTGCGATTAAAAATCATTTTAGACTTATGGGAATTCACCTTTCAGCGTTTTTTTAAATTCTAGGTTATATATGTACCGAAACCCATTCCCCTGCAACTACTTCCTTCTTGCTACGAATCACTGCTGGTCCTGAGCCGGTATCATATTGGAATTCTAGACGTTTATCTCTAATAGCAAGTGAAGTATAATCTCCAAGACCATCATCAGTTTGCGAGCAGTACATGAGTAAACCATCGTCTTCTGTTTCTGGTCTTACTTTTAGAGCCATTTTCAGTTTTTTGAGAGCTTGTGGTGTAGGATAAGCCAGGTAAGAGTCTGAGTTAAAACTTGGTTCGTATATCACAACGTCTCGTTCGCACCTACCAAAATTGAGAATTTCAGGTGAAATTTGGATAATTTAAGTTATAGTTGAATTAGAAACAAAAGCGCACTCTTACCTAACTCCAGTTTTTCCGAATGGGCAGAAGCATTCAAATCCTCCAGGGACATTGACGCATTTGCCTAGATAACCATATTGTTTTCAACTTCAGGCGCATACTTCCGGTTTAAATATTGAACACGAAAAATTGAAAAATTATTATCTCACCGACACCACATGATCCTTGGAAGCATGACTGACCCGAAATTTCACACTGTTCTCCAGAATAACCAGGCGGACAAATACAGCTATATCCACGATGACTTAGACCCTACACGATAATGTAAATTGATTTACTAAATTCTAATTTCTTACACAAGAATTTACATACCTCTTGGCAGACACCTCCATTTGTGCAAGAATTTGAGAGACAAGTTTCACATGATGATACTCCACGACTAATTTGAGAATCTTTGAAAAGTTGTTGACGCTTTCCACCAATAACAAGCTCGCTTATGCAACCTATTTACAATTAAAGTTGTATAAAATCTTTTAGTGAATACGACTAGTTCATTGGACAAACAACTATGGTTCATTGATTCTTCATTCAGGTTCTTACCTACGAATCCTTTACCATGGCCAGCAAGTCGGTGAACATGGTTAAAGTTCGGATGACCACCGATATAAAGGGGTTCCATGAGGTCAAGACCTTGGAAACTGCCGTATATGGTACCGGTGTAAACATCCTGGTCATTAAGTACCATTTTTCCATCTGCTCTTGTGCGAGAAAGCAAGACCGTGTTCCACTTTCCCATTTCGATTTGTCGATCTGACCGGATGACTGCGGGTCCAGACCCCACGTCAAATCTAAACTCAGGGTAGCCTGAAATCACGTAATTAAGTTATAAATGCTTTACTTCACTCGTTTAAAATGTATAGGAATTTAAATATTAACCATTTGCTAGTCCAAAGGAGATGAAGTCACCACCATCTTTACCGTCCTTTTTCTGACCGTTGTATATAATTAGCCCTAGAATTATTACAATTATCAAGAATGAGCAATTATTTATTTGAAACACTATGCAAAACACCATTACCGTTTCTGTCTTCTGGTTTGAAGGATATTTGGATGTCAAACTTCAAATATGAATCTGGTAGGGTTGGAAGAGACATATACGAAGTTGGGGCTTGGGTGAAATGCGGCACGGCTCCTTTTATATTTTGAAACAATCGAATTATAAGTAAAATTAACCACATAAAACGTTTATATTCACTGCTGTTTTATTTACCAGTTACGACTAAAACTGTAGTGACATCAACAGAGGTAAATGGATTATTTGTCGCAGCAGTGCAGATGTAAGTTCCTAAGGTATAAATAAATAATCAAACATGATAAAAAAATTACATAATAAAACAGGTACATCTCTACATGCTTAGAATGATAAGACAACAAAAGAATAATACCTGCGTCTTCGGCCGTAGCGTCTGGAATTGAAAAATTGTTAAGAAAAAATTAATACAAAAGTATAATATTTCGTCACTGTACACTTTCGTTTCATAATTTTACCTGCAATTGTAAGAGTTTGACCATTTACAAACGATGGATGAACTGATCCACCCTGTTTGCTCCAAGTGTACTCGATAGGACCACTTAACTCCGTATTACAATCCATTGATACTAATATAATGCAATAAAAAGCGAATGATATTTTATGATTGGCATTTTATAAAATATATTTAATTTTTTAATCTACGACAACAGAAGTTTAAAAAAAATCGTTTTATTTTACCTGTACTTCCATATGGAACTGAACGTGTTTCGATTGGAGCTGAATTTTGTATCCTGTCGGGGTTGGCTTTAAAAATATACACAAATAATTAGTAATTTAATGTAAAAAACGCTTGATTTAAAATCTTTTTTAATACTTTTAGTTGTAAACCAACCTTGAATTGTCAAAACATAATCTTCATAGTCCCTGCTACCTGCATTGCAACGATAAATGCCACCATTTTCGTTTCGAATATCCCGAATTTTTAAGATATTTCCGTACATTGCTACATTATCTTGAAATTCTCCATTCTGCATCTTACTCCAACGTATCTGCGGTTGGCTATCACCAGAAACATCACATCTTAGTTCAAGGTTGTCCCCTACCCGAAGAAGATCCTTGCTTGGAATTATGCGAACTTCTACCGTCTCGGCACCTGTACGTTGAAAGAATTAAAAAAAACTCAGTTATATCTTACAAAGATTAAAACTAAATGCAACTGCAACACAAATATATTTAATAGTAAACGACAAGACAAAAAAATGTCAACATTAAAAAGCAAAACGGTACCCACTGATTCACACAACACAATGCAAGGAAGATTAGTTTTCAGCAAAGCAGCTTCTTAAGATGTCCGCTTACATTGACATTCGGGATAGTTAACAATATTACCTCTGGTATGTCGACCACCGTCGTCATTCATATCACAATCCAGCTCATCGCTATAGTCTTCACAGTCATTCATTCCATCACAAGTTTTACTTATTGGAATACAATTATCGGCGGATAGGCACATAAACTCATTTGCACCACAATGGATTTGCCCAACTAAATATAAGGATTAGTTAAAATAATTTGCATGCACTGTTGTTAAGTAAAAGCTTAGGTAAACGTATGACTCAAATTTTAAGTCATAAGAAACTAACTGCTGTTAAACTAGGAATGAGCTAAAGCTGCTGAAACAATTAGTACTACAAAATGTTGGCAAAACAAATAAATTATAAAAATGATTAATAAATTAATTATTTGGAAACACAAAAATCCACTTTCGAACACACTTTATGTAGATCCTGCACGTTTGAAGCTTCAATGGATTCAAATAATATTTGCAAAGTAATTAATCATTTAATATCTTTCCAAATTGCCTTACCTTCAACACTCAAATCAATGTAATCAAGTTCCGCCTCTGTCTCACAGTAATATCTCCCAGCATCATTAAGTTGTAAGTTGAATAGGGTCAGGGTAGGGCCAAACTGCATCGAAGTTCTTGGCAGTTGTTCGCCATCCTTTCTCCAATTGTACTGCGAACCTCCAACCGAGCATCTAAGTTCTATTGTTGATCCCACAAAGCCTTTTTGTTCCCTTCGCTGCGGTCTAGCGACGTTCATAGCTGGACGAGATGTCGCTGTTGAATTAACAGTGACTTCTGCAACAGAATCTGTCGTTCCCCCGCTGTTCGAAGCCTGGCATACGTACCTAAAAAAATTCAGGCATTATTATTAGATTGATTTATTTTGGCCTGCGGTCCCAAATTAAGTAACATTTTACATACCTTCCGGTGTCGCTTACTTCAATTCCTCTGAACTGCAAGATGACAAGAAAATTAACTCTTTTTTTCAATACGAGATATAAGATGGCAAGATGAGATTTGCCAAGTACATTTTTATACATGAGAAAAGGAAATTACCACAAGCTGGGGACCGTTGACGATTACAGAGGGTGGGAAAGGTCTTCTATCAGACTTAAACCAGTTGATTGTAATTGGTTGTTCACCGGTGGCTATGCAGTTTATTGTGACGGTATCTCCTCTTCGTACAGTTTGTCTTACAGGTTCAAGTTGTATCTGCGGTGGCGATGCTGCAAGCGTTTTTAATGTTTTTAATATCATTTGAATTCAAATTCGAGCATACAAATATTAAAAGTCTCTTCTTATTCTCTCCATGCTTCAACTTGATATTTTTCACACAAGCTAAATTGTAAACTGCACTCGAAAGGCAGACAGTTTCGTGTATTGGGATGAGGATGAGATGCCTCAAGCATTTAACAGTTTTTTTTAAATTCTACGTATTAAAGTATTTCATTAAAAGAATTGTTTACTAAGCAATGATAAAGGATATGTAAACCTCCTAGTAATACTCTAAAAGCATTTTTGATAAATGAATGAAGAAATGGAATAATTTAGAAATTTAGAGGGATAAAATTAGCTTCACCTGCGTGGTGCGAACATTTACCACCTTTCCAAATAGCAGCAGAGAATACATGCATTTAGCCATTAGCATCCCGAATCGTTTTTATGAAATATTTTAAAGATTTTAAAATTAAACCCATCACTTACTCCCCACAACTTCAAGCCTGGCATCAATAGTGAAGACTTCATCTCCTTGGCTATTTTTTGCGGAGCATGAGTACACACCAGCATCCTATCGTAAAAAATAAATCACTCAATACAAATTCAAATAATTGTTAGGGTTAGAGATCATAGACTTAATAAATATACGATTACGCTACATGTACATAGGAATGAATACAATCGTATCTTTACATCATGAAAAATCATTACATCATTCAAAAATCATGAAATAACAAATTTTGTCCAAATAGTCCAGAAATGGTGAAAGAAAACCCTCTCAAGATTCAAAACACTTTACCTCTTGCGAAACGTCATTAATGTACAGAATAGCATCTCTAATGTTATAATCTTTTGGCATTCTACCATTATCTGATCGGCTCCAGTCTAAGTATAGTTGATCAAAGATACCCCCTTCAAAGGCTAAATGAATTTAATATAAATAGTAATTCAATATCAATAATATTATTTAAAAGTTGTAAGTAATTAAACGATTCATAAGATGATTAATGTTTTACCTTGCATGCATCGTAATTCTGCTCTTGATCCTACAGGGAAGTAATAAACTTCTTCTCTGGGACGTGAGGGACGATCAGGTCTGTGTGTGACCGGAGGTTCTACGTAATTATAATCGATGTCGGCAAATTCGTCAACCAAGAGCTATAGTGTTAAATAAGATCGTCAGTGTGAGAAAATAATAAAATATATTCTTTACATACGCTAATAGTATTTCGTTTACCTGGAATCGTTCCTCAGCTTGCCCTGCTTCATTCTTTGCAAGGCAACTAAAAATAGAAGTTGTGAGACCGATGAAAATACTTTTAGTTTTCTTTATGATTGCATAAAAATATTAAATATTTGATTACTCATTACCTGTATGACCCTTCATCAACTTTTGTCACGCGACTAATATCAAGCATAGCAAAGAAAGGAGTACCAACTCCATGAAGTCTCTCTCTATCCCTACAAACATAATACAGGTAAAGTTATAAGCAAAATCGCTAATTTTAGTGAACTGTGTAAAACCACGTACTCAATTTCTCGTCCAGTTTTTAATCTTGTCCAAGAAACGGTGGGCATGGGGTCACCATCTGCTCTACATTCCAAACGCACACTTTCTCCTGTTCTCACTCGGTGGGGAGAATTAGGCGTAATAGTAATATTGGGTGGAATTTGTATCTAAAGTTGACCAATCAATATAATATTACCTATCTACTTGTAACTACGAATTAACAGTCAATCTGAGGCTTACATCCAAAGAAGCAACTGCCGTTGCAGTTCCAACAACATTTTCTGCTTTACAAATATATTGTCCTTTTTCTTCACCTGTAACTCTGATTTCGGATAAAACAAGCAATTATAAGATATGCAAATCGTTTTAAAGTTCAAGGGCTTAAAGGATCTTTTTACCTGTTGAACCGTAATACACCACCTTCAATTACTTCTATGGTTCGAGATAACGGACGGCCATCGCTTCGAGACCAGGAAACTGTAGGGGATGGTATTCCTGCGGTTACGCGGCACTGGAAAAGCGCACTTTGGCAATAATACAATTCCAAATTAGGAAATAATCCAAGCTTTTCGTTAAATTTATCAAATTTCTAATCTCGTGAATTCAAATACCTTCCTTCTCTAATAACGGTTTGTTGTTCACTGGGATACATCTCAATCAACGGACCTTCTCTTCTTTCAACCTCGACTACCGCAGAAGCTAAACTTTTACCGGCTGGATTTTCGATCTCACATACGTATACTCCTGTTTTTCGGGTAAATTAAAAAATTAATTAGCTTTGAACTTATTTGAAGTCCTAACAATGAACAAAGCTTGAGTAGACTGACGCAAAAGTCAACAAAAATTGTTAATCACTGATACCTCTATCGTTTACTTCTGCGGAATCGATACGGAGCAACTCGTTGTTTCTCTGTACCCCTGCACGTAATGATCCTCCCACTTTAGACCACTCAATCGTCGGAGTTGGATTTCCGCTGTATTACATAATATAGTTGTAGTTATTTAAGTAATGATTATTTACACTGTATTTCCTTACAAGAAACACTTACCTTGGAGTACATCGGATTTCAATTGCGGCCCCTTGGAATACTGTTTGTCTTTCAGGTGTAATTCTGGCCGATGGCGGAAGGCTACATATACGGGAAAATCAGGTATAAGCGGTTTAACATTTTAACTCCCCAATAAATTTTCAATTTTTTTTTGCTAGTTTAAGCTTACCCAATAAATGAGACCGTTAGACGCGCTTGGGCTTGAGTTGATTGGCCAGAAGATGAAATAACCGAGCATACATAAATTCCAGTATCAACATCTCTTACAGAGTATAAGGTAAGAGTTCCATCAGGACTTTGTGCGGCGGTAGACGGTATAGCTCCTGATAGTTTCGACCACTGAATCTGAGCTGTTCGGTCTCGGTCCGCAGTATCGCATCTAGTTTATTTAGTCTTGGTTAAAAAAAAATCTGTTCCGGATTTTCATAAAAGTTAGGCCTACCTAAATTGCACTACTTCTCCAGGTCTAGCCTCATATGATGCAGGAGTGATTGTGGCAACTAATCCGAAAGGAGGAATGGTAGGCGAAGGAGAAACATCCGCTTGAACATAAAGTACTGCCCTCGAAGACTCTGTTCCCAAATTGTTTCTTGCGGTACAAATCTAAAAAACCAGGCCCAGAAATTGTTAATAATAATAATGTTTCTGATTATTAAAGCAGGCAATATTGTGGGCTTCTTGTCGCATTACGTATTCCGCTTCATCAGTTCGTCTTGCCGCCGGTATTCTCAAATATTCTCCATCTACAATAGCATGAGCAGGAAGAGGTCCTAGATTAGTAGTCCAAGTAATTGAAGGAGAAGGAACCCCTGAGGCTGAACATTGGAATTGGACCGGTTCATTCACTCTGACACGAAGATATCTTGGGGTCACATTTGAGGATGGTCGTGATCCAAAGCTTGGCTGCCCGCTACTCACTGTAAACACTGCTGTGGCAATGCTAGTTACAACACCATCAGTCACAGAACAAATGTATCGTCCACTATCTTCAGGTCTGGCTTGAGTAATCACGAGAAGGCCTAAAATCATTAAACATCATACATGTTAGCATTTCAATTTTACCAAATTTTTCTTATGATTATATCTTGATTAAAGACATGCCTCGTCCATCATCTCGAGCTCGGCCAATAGGAATCACACCGTTTTCCCGACTCCAAGTAATCCTAAGCGAGCTTGGGCTTGATGATCTTCCTGAGCATCTAAATGAAGCTGTGTCTCCAGCCGCAATGGTCTGACCAGCAGGTTCGGAAATGAACACTTGTATTTCACGTCCAGGAATGGAAGGAATCGTAGGAGATGGACCAACTAGTGAACCCAAATTTCATTTATTTATTTTTTAATATTTAAAGCATTAGGTGAAGCCTAAAATTATTCGGGGTTAACAGTTTTTACAGGCACAACTCATCAACTCATACACAAAAACAATAAACACAGTGAAGATTCAAATAAATCTTTCTAGGCTATTCCACTACTTCAAGCAAAAGTATTTCTAACAACCTGGAGTAATACTAGAAAAGACCTCAGCAACAGGGTCACCATCCGCATTTGTGATCCGGCAAATAACTCTTTGTAACTTTGGTAAAATTGGAATACGTGCAGTTAGTACATGATCCCACTTAGCTGAGGGAAAGTCCATGTCAGGTGGATAAAAAGGAAGTTGATCATTAATTGAGCGTATTGTTAGATCAGCCAAAAGCCAGTTCCATTCAGGGAAAGTTAGAAATTCGATTTTAAATCTTAAGGAACTTTTGTACGTGTAAGCGCACCTAAATTCCTCCACTGTTCCCACATAAGATTTCACTTTCACCGGATAAAGTTCCACAACAAGTTTCTCTACAGCATGAATGCAAATGGTTAGAAAAGCTTTTATCATGCCCATTAATCTTACACATTCGTTTCCGCATCAAACATTTTTCGTTTGAGTTAATAGTTCACATGCTTCCACCATCACCTAATGACTGTAAAATTTCACCAAATACCTACTACAAAATTGTATCCATTCTTACCTCGGGATTCACAGTTTGGACCACTAAATCCAGGCCTGCATTGGCAAACAACTCTTCCAGATTCCATTCTACATCCTTCCGAATTTGTTCCACAAGGACATTCAAGGCAAGCGCCTGCTGGTCCTCTGGATCTGTTACTAGGATCTCTGTAGTACCCGGTACTGCAACTCTGAAATTATTAAAAACACAGATATTAGCTTGAAAAATTATAATATTGCTGAAAGATAAGTTCAACATTATACTTCGCAGCTGAGACCAGAATATCCCTCTGGACATCGGCATTCTTCAACTTCTTCAACCAGACCATTTGGAGTGTAATGTTTTACAGCATCATCTAAGGATATGTCTTTGATGCTAGTCGATTCCATATCGTCGGTGAAAGATGCCCGAATCAAAATTGCTTGCAAGTCGGACAATACCCCCAGTAAATCTTCCCTGTTTGCTATTTTACTTTGACCTTCTAAATGTCTCCAACCGGCCGTTTCTCTTAAAGTGACTTCCAAAGACTGAAAATAAGTAATTTCGAATTGATTTATGAAGCCCAAGCTTAGATGAATTGGCAGTACATGTGGAAAAACCTACCACTTCCTGCCCAGGGCTTATAGTATAAATCCAGTACAAAGATACGCCATTATTTCCAACCAAAATAACATCAATATCCTCATTTGCCCCTTCTGGAGTTCCAGGACGTACTAAGTAACGTCTAGTGGCTCTTAATTTACCTCCATAAGACGTTAGCTAGAATCATTAGAAAATTTTATGATTAACTTTCTTGGCATCATCTTTTCATTTTATTATTTTACGCTTCACGAAGTTCTTTTACCCGATTTCCTGTAAAGATTGCTGGCAATGACCAAAATAATCGCTCCGATTTCGTGCCAAAGGGAAATACATAAGAAAGCTCTCCTGAATTCAAATCTGTTGTGATATCCTCTACCACTTGAGTGCGAGAGCTACCAAATGTGTAAAATTATTTTTAATTCGAACAAAAAAAACAATACTGTTTAATATTTAAAAGCCGAATGTACCTGTCAGTTAAGGTCACGGAGTGTGGTCCAGCCAATACGTTAATATTAATGAATGATCTGTACAGATTAGCTGAAGAGCATTCACTTGTAATAGCACCGCAATAACATTCGAGACACCCTTGTGGATTGATTTCTTGCAAAGCAAACGTTCCCTTGCGACATATGCTACAAGAATGGTCTTCAACGTTTCCCTGAAATCATTAAAAGACTTAAAAATTTGACACACTTGAAGATTTTTATCAAAATGTCAATGGTAATCTTACTTTGCAAATACAATTCCGACCATCTGGACAATCAGGTTGAACTGAGCCCCGAGGATCGCAAGAGCATCTAGCATCAATAACGCGACAACCTCCAGATCTAGGATCTCCGCCATATCCTTCCTCACAAAGCTCGCAGAAATCTCCTGTTGTATGATCTCTGCAATTCTAAGGGTATCCAAAAACGGTTGAAAATTAGAACCTTTTTGTAATATGGTGGAGTTTTTCTCAAGTTTAACCGATGTAGACAGCTTTTACCTTGCAAACTCCTGTCTTCGCATCACATTCGTCCGAATGTCCATTGCAAGAGCATGGTTCGCACAAACCTACATTAAAATAAACGATAATTTTTGAAATGGTGATAAAGAATGAAGCGTATCATTGGTATATTTATGCACAATAATAATTAACATGCCTAAATACAATCCTCTAAGAGAACGGGTGTATCCAAAGGCACACTATAATTGTACAACAATAACTTAGTAAATTCCAGTTCGTATTTAAATATTAAATGTGTTATCTGATAATTTCTGCAAACTTACTTCTTCGCAAGACAAGCCTTCATATCCAACTGGACAAGCACACTAAAATTTAAGGTAAATACAAGGGGTCAAAAAAACGCTGATATGTAATTTTACATTCAAGCCTTGTTATGCCAAGTAAAAGTAACACCATTAAAGTACCTGTTCAACCGGATAAGCTCTTGCTAAACCAGTGTTTCTCGAAACTGCATAGTCCAATTTTACATTGCTGATGCTAATTTTCCCCAAAAAATGTATAAACAATATTATCACAAAAAATGAAAAGAGGACATTAATCAAAAAGATTGAGATCTAAGTAAGAAATCTAACTAGCTAAATGGGAATTATTTTTTATGAACACAATACATGACTTTAGATTACTTACTGAGCCTCCCTGGTACTTGTCGTATATGTTGCTTTGATTAATAAAGCATCTAAATTTGCCAAAGCCATTAACAAATGTTCCCTATTTGCAAGTTGACCATCTTGGCGTTGCCAGTATTCTTCTAACAGTGGTACAGAGATTTCAACCTGCCTATTTGGGGGTACAGGAATTTTTCGGAAATACAAGAGTCGAATATCATTTCCATTTATTTCCACATCAGCTGCTGTATTAGGAGAGTTTTGACCTCCTGGAGGGGGTACATATCTAACTGTGTAGTTCAGATATCCTCCATAGGATGTGACTTTATTTCCCAAGAAGTTGTATGGGAGTTGCCAGTAGTATATGTCTGTTGGGAAGCGATTGAATTCTCTAAATCCAAGCTCCCTATTATTTCGATCAAAAGCAAAGTCATCTCGTATAACATTCCTTTGGCTTTCATCCACTAACGTGAACCCAACGGGGCTACCGACAAATACGGCTACTTCCTAAACACAATCAATATTTACAGTATCTGACTGAATTATTAGGTTAAATATAATATATTCAGACTTTTTAATCATTACAGAAAGTAAGACGCTTTACCTGAGTGCGGTACCAATTGCTGGATTGACAACTACTGGTCACACCCATACAGAAACAGCTTATGCATCCATATTGGTTTTGTGAGCTTAGAAAGAATGTTGAAGCCTTACATTCGTTACAAACAGGTCCAGTAGCCAAATCCTGTAAATCCAATAATTATTTTTAAACATTTACATTTGCATCACTTGGAAGGTTCCCTACAAAACATCACTATAAGGATTTATCTGGATCAATTAAGCTCGTCAGCAGATTTCATACCAATCATAGGCAGATTCCATGATACAGAGGAAGCGTGATAAATAGAATAATATACAACACGAAATATTTATAGGCAGTTAAAGTAACATGGAAAATCATGGCAAACTTTCACGATTAATTATTATTTAATTTTATTATTTAATCAACCTACCTTGCATGCACAACGTCCTGAAATTGGATCCGGATACGGGGAAAGGCTACCATCAATATCACAAGAAGCTCCTGTAAACAAACACGTCAAATTTCAACCACGATTTGATTGAGGCTTGACAACCTGAGCTTTTTAAAAAAAATTCTTACCAGCGGGTCGACAATCGTACGGAAATATTGGATTCGGTTGATACCCAGGGGCACATGACTCACAATTTCTTCCAGTATGACCAGCATTACAGTCGCATGTGATTTGATTATCCGTATCTTTGAAGCAAGAAGTTCCAAATCTATTATAAAGAAATAACAGGTAAAATGAGGCATGAATATTTTAATACCATAAAAATTACGAATATCTTCAAGTACCGTCTACCCTCGCTAGGACAAGGGCATGGCCTGCATTGTTGTAAGTCTAAATATGTTCCTGGTGGACACTGAACAGGTGGGCTAGATTTTATGCACATTCCTAACCATGGACCTTCAGATAGAAATATTTTTGTAACATATTTTTACAATACCGATTATTTTACTATGAATAAATCTAATGAATAATACCTTGTTGATGCCGTTCATAGCCAGGAGCACACTCCTCACAACTGAAACCAATGTATCCAGCAGGGCATCGGCATTCTTCAACGAAAACGGCTGGTCCTAATCCAGTATTTGATGGCAAAGCACTATCAAGTCTAATGTCTGAGATTGTTGTATCCAAAGACGGTGTTTGGTCGTATTGGGCTCTGAAATTGTCCATTAAAAGAAGTTTTTTTATGCTAATTTCATACAAGTTAAAGTGTACAATATTACCTTATCAAAAAGAATTCGACATTAGCAAGGACCATCAAGATTTCCTCACGTGAAGCAGGTTCAACACCAGCAGCAGGTTGGTCACCACCAGGTCTGCCCAATACCCGTTTGAACCATTCACCAGCCCAGAATCTAACAGATACAGCATTATCTCGACCAGGTGTCAATGGCTCTTTACCAACATGGAGAAGAGTTACTCCATTTCCCTATTGTACACACGGTAACTAGATTATGTACATTTCCTTATACCAGTTGTACTATTATGATAACATTTTAATAAAACGTACGTTTATTATAACATCCGGGGCTCTCAAAGGTCTGCCGGATCCTCTGTACCGAAGATTGTAACGTAAATTTCCTCCAAAACCCTTTAAAAGATTTCCATTGTATGAAGGCGGAAGAGCAATGTAAGGAATTATATCTTCTGGAATCGCTAAATTCCTAATGTTAGAAATTGTAGCTTGAATCCCCCTTGGTCCGACATTACGCAGAATGGAAGTTGGTATTATATAACTTCTGTCTTGAATTTCTACTTGACCGCTGCCAAGCAAATCTTGAGACACTCCAACAACTCTAAAATTGCTTTCTGGAGCTGGAAGCTAAAATTCGAAAATTTTATTAATTCACTTCAAATTCGAACTATACATTTTTTTAAGAAAAGAAACGAGTCAACTTCTTACTTGAGAGATGAAAAGCTTCGTGCTACCGCAGTCCGTAGTGTGGCCAAAGCAGAAACAACTCAAACAATCTCTTGAACTTTCAGCCAAGTCATTGAATGAGCCTGTAACACAAACGCTAGGTGGTCGCTGTACGACAAGGATACAGTCAGGGATAGCAAACGTTGAACCAAGAACATTTATTGCTTCACATGAATAAGCTCCTTGGTCAATTATTTGAATATCTGTGCATGTTAAAACTCCAACTCCATTAAAACTTGAGGTAACACACTTTGATGGAATATGACCCCAGTTAAGTCTCCATACAACTTCAGGAGTTGGTTGACCAACGGCTGTACATGAAACATTGAATGTTTGACCAACCCCAATTGTTACCAATGGAGGTGGGGGTCGTTGAATTACAGGGGCAGCTATAAAATAAATTTAAAGATATTTCAAAGAATGTAAACAACCACCCAAACTTAATTATGATTTAAAGGCGCTTACAGCATCCAAGCTCATCGGATCGATCTTGGCAATCGTGTTGACCGTCACAATGGAACGCTAGTAATAAAGAAATTGATTTATGG
>JAQGBU010000793.1:0-18970 GCA_034698605.1 Isotoma decorata
CCAAATCGGCCCCACCCCAGGTCACAGACGGGTACCTGCTCCGCTCCTTCGGTACACCGTTTACAATGGTTTATTTCCAGTTTTATTTCATCATAGTTATTAAAAGTGAAACTAGATTTTGCCACTATTTGCTTGGACTAGAAGCACGAGCAGAATGGGACATTTGACTGAAATGGACTGTCCATCGTAACTCAGATTTATTTAAAATATTTGGACAACCATAAAGAGTGGCTGACGCATAAGGAGCTTTATACCTCTTTAGGAGAAATGAATTTATAGCCTAAACCTTAGGGTCCTTTACTAATGTACATGTTACCCGACAGTTGTACTAATCCATCCTCTATATTTATACCTGATATTCCCTTCTAAAGCTGCCACCACCTACTTATGGTTAGCTTAAGATTTTAGTAAAAACTTCAAGTAATATTTCCAAAACAGAATTGTACAAAACTGAGCTGCACTTGGAGGGACACACACACTTATATTAACTAATTTATTCAATTCAACTCAATATTTTCTTTGTGGATTTATTGCATCAAAAAACACAACCACCGTACACCTACTTACCATTAATCCAAATGCAAAAAAAATAAAATTCAAGAACCTTTAAAAAGAGTCAACTTCTAGTTAACAAAAGATTTAAGAGTTTCTACACTTCTTGTTCAATATAATTCTTTCTAGTTTAACTGAATAAGTGAGATATATTCGGTTACTACTGCTACTGCAATTGGAATTACAACTACTTCTACTAGTTTCAACACTAAAAGATTAAAAAATACATCTCCAAATACCTTGCGTGCATTTTAACTCTAGAAGATAAACGTTCTTTGAATTTCAAACTTTGTTTTGATTGTTTTATTGTCTAAGAAATGTGGATAATAAAAGCTTAGTTTTGACTCTCGTCCAATTTATTTATCTTTTAAATTCACTTAGAAAAAAATATTAAGTTTATCATATGCTTTTGCTCTAAGTAATAAAATTCCACTGGGCTGTCCTTGCTACCATATAATATCCTGTGCTAGTTTAGTCATGTAAGATGTGTTAAGTAGACAGGATGTGGATATTATTTCACTTTGAATGTTTTAAATTCTACACTATTCAAAAATTTCACTCTCTCCTATTCCAATTCCGATCTTGTTGTGGAGAAGTTCTAAAATTAAAAAAAATTGTTTTAAATTGTTACTGAAATGCAATGATTTTTCGGCTTTTCGCTTTTAGCACTCCAACCACAACACAGATTGTATTAAACGAAATGCCTTATCTTTAACTTTTAACCCTTTGGATAAAAAAGGATTTAGAGTGCCCTTGGCCTGATCCCGAATGCTTAAAAAGCATTTAAAAAATATTAAATCCAGAGTCAGTAATACCGCTACTGTATTACATAAAACTTCCCTTACCGTAAACCTCGTTTAGAACCCCTCCCCGATGGGGGCTAATTGATTGAAAGCAATTATTAGCCAGTTGGACATGGGGGAATGGGGAATTTTACCCCCCATCTGGAACCCCATCTGGAATATAGGGTGGAACTATATTCCAGATGGGGTTCTAAATCCAGGTTTACGGTGTATTATGTCAAAAGAATGTTAGCTGGAGATTTACTCTATTTTTTAGGTGCAATAATCTCTGCATATTGTGTAACTCCTTAACTCTTCAGAGTCTGTCCACTTATGCTTGGTAATCAACAAAATGTGTAAGAAAAAAGTGGGTTTTTAATCTTTGACTTTTTTCTTAATGTTAACTTGTCCTATGCAAGCAACAGACTGAAGTGGTGTCAGAACAAGATTTATTACATCTTTTTATGTGATACGATCAAATCCACACGGATACTTTAATCTATACTATATGACTAGGCATATAGACACTCATTAACCAGAACTTTGCAATTGCTTGTGAAACTCATCAAAAAAAGCTCAGTAAGAGCTACAAAGTGTTTTTCAGCTTATTTGTCATATCGACTTTTACTTTTTTTTAAACAAAAATATGTTTTAATTTAAAAGTAAAGTAACTAGCTCAGCCTTTAACTCCCAAATAATTTGCACAAGTTCAGAATAAAAGTAACTTGTAATAAATCAATCAGTCTTCCTTTAATTTCTTTACCACTTCTGAAAAACAAGGTGAAAAGGTCATTGTAAAGTGCAAATCCTTTAATTACAGTAGTAGATTCTATTTTCCTATTAGAATATAAAATAAGAGAGTATTTAGTGAAAAGAAAATCCACAAGTGAGAGAGATCTACAGTTGAACTAAATACAAGTTAATTTATTAAGTGATAAATATAAGGGAATGCTCTTCAATCCCATTTTAGCAAAAGATCTCTCAAGTAAGACTAACTGGGTTTGACTAGTTTGTGCCAAAATGAAATGAAATTAATTAGCTGGATGGGAAATGGTGTTGAATGAATGTGTTTACTGTCTACTGGTGTTGATCTTATATCCTTCTTGTGGTGATTGGGATAATGAACATGTTCGCTAATCAACTTATTGTCAAAACAAATTAAATAAATATATTTTTTGATATAATCATTATAGGGATTCGGAATGCCACTACTAACTAGTAGCTGTTTTAGAATGAGTTGGTTTTGTTGAAGGTCAAATGTTATGTGACGAATAAAAAAAAGTCTAGTCGAGGTCACTCATTGGACAAGAAACAGATGGGAATTCCTGGACTTTGTATCAATTGGCGTTGGATGCCTCCCCCCCGGCCGTAACTTTGAAACAGCTACCCCTGTGACATGGGGTTCTAAATGTAGATTTACGGTACTTAAGAACAATGTATGCTTGCGATATAATATAGCTTCAAAAATATGTTTACTTGAGTCTTCTTTCTTACATTGATAATTAAAATCATTAAACGGGTCACTGACTGTATTTGGTTGAGAGAGGGTAATAATTAATGTACGGAAGTTTTTATAAGACGAGATAATTAGTTGGATCATAATTACAGAGTGGGAGTGAACAGATCAAAGCCCTTTGGACAAATTGAGTTAATTAAGCATTGCTTTGTATTTTTTAAATTAAATACTCACAAAGTGCTAGTTAATCAATCCGTAAGCCCATCCCAAAAAGGGAATTTTTAGAAAAAATAAACCCCACTGGAAAGGCGTTTTTTGTTCATAGCAATTAAACAGAACTTATCTTTAGTTTTTTATCTTTAGTTTTTAAATTAGAACTGCTTAGAGAACACGTCCCAATTTAAATTAAAGGCATATAAAAGAAAAGAAAAAAGTGCAAAAGAATGTAGGTTTTCTTTGTGTGTAAAGAAATTACAGTAAAAGTAATTCCTTTAATGATCCTTTTAAGTCTGGACTTTATTTTAGTAGCTGCGTGGGAATTTTGCTAAGTGGCTGAGATTGATAAGTGTGTTGGATGAGATTGGAAAGTTCTTTAGTAATAATGACTTGTTATCTAGAATATCTATAATACCTTTAAAATCTGTCTGATTTCACTGTGACCAATTAAGTAACACCTGTATTCGTTTTTGCGCAAAAATTTACTTCAATTTTTAGATAAAATGGTCCCATTAGCTGAAAAGGCTCCACGGTCCTCCAGAATGATATAGACGCTTGACTTTCCAAGTATAAGGTCTAGGTCTAACCATCCTAAAGGTCAGCTTTTTATAAGGAAAGCGTAAAATATTTCAAATTTTAGCTAATTGTTTGGCCAAACGCTTTCCAACGAGCTCCATAAACACTTCCATAATAACCAAAGTAAAATCGTTTACATTAACCAAGTTGAGCCTTTTTTCGATCAGCATTTACTTACAACAAATGCCTTCATTAATCCTTCTCCAGTTCAACTTATTGTATTTCTTGGCTAGCTTAAGCGAAACAAATCAGTGTGACTTTCCACACTAATCTTTCAGCGAAATGCCAAAGCTTAGAAAAGACTGCGGATCAAAACTAAAGAAAAACATCCACCATAATATTATTTAGTGGAAAATGCTTTGTATGTATCCATCCTTAATTGGTAACCCCCTCATGCCTCAGTCTCTCCAAACAGCTAAAAAAGCTCTCTAAAGCAAAATCACATAAAAATGTAAAAAACGTTGACACGCTTTCTTACCTCGAGATTTCCTTTAATCTGAAAATACCCTGTTGGGTGGTGGGGTTCTAAGAAAAGCCTGCTAATAGCTTAACGGTAGTGGAATAGAGTCACTTTTATATTTCAACCTTTAGTGTGTCTGTAACAAAAGCATACAAAGCCTTTTCTTACTTTCTGATTTTTGGTGTGTGTGAATTTTGTGCTTCTCAAAGTTGTCAATGTCACAATGAAATTGTACACTTGAATTTGGAAGATGGAATAGGACACCTTTTTACTTGTCAGAGGAGTGATGGTGGTGGTGTGGACTACTCTTCAATTTCCACTATCTCTATCTCATTAAACATTAAAGTATCAAATTGCCTCATCTACTTCACTTTTTACACTTACACGCTTTTTCCATCTTTTTCAATTATCTTTGTGAATGTAAATGTAAATGTCCCTTTGAATTTCCATTTAATTTATATTGAATGAAAAGAGATGAAAGTGCGTTGAGTATTTCAAATTGACTTTTTATTGTAAAAAGTCCCTGTTAATTTGGCAATTTGGATTTAACTAAGGTTGGTACTTTCACTTAGGAGCTTTCACTTTTATGGGGTATTTTGAGGCATTCCCGGTACAATACGGTTAAGTTTTTTTTAAGTGGAAATTTTTGTGAGGAATTTGTATATAACTTTGTTTTACTGTTTTTCTTTTGATTTTTTAGGTTATTTTTCCTTTATTTCGTTCGTGTAAGCTTGTAAAATGTAAAAAAAGTATAAATAAAATTTTGAAGTATAAAACGGACAATTGTTTAAAAAACAGATTTTTCTTAAATTTTTTAAAACGAAAAATTTCAAAAAATTGTCTTACAATATTTAAAATGTATTGTGGTTGAAGAGCGAAGGAGGAAAGTAAACGGAGTTTTTCAATACGTTTGATTTGCAGAGGCAAGTTGTTCTATCCATCTAGATCGGGGTGAAGTTTTCGACTGAACAGGATTCTCGAGTGGTGTTTTTCATGTTGTTGGATGAAAAAGCATCTCTCTTCTTTCCACTCTGATTTCTCTCAACTCAAGTAGAGTGAGTTGGGTTTTAAGGAAGTTGAAATGTGGGATAGAAATATTAGTTTACTTTACTAGTAGTAGTAATAGTGGATGGTGTGGTGTACCTGCTTTTTATAAAAAGTCTCTCTTTAAAGAGTGTTAGGATGCTGGATAGATAAGTGGTTAAAGAATTGGCAAATGCATTTGGTTCTAGGTTAACAATCATCAAATAGTTCGAATGCAGTATCACTTCTACTCACACTACATTTTCAATGTCAACAATCCACATCAAATACCAAATGGATGAATAAACACATTTTGCAGAGCACAAGTGGATAGTGAACCGGATGTTTTACGTGTTGATCTACATGCACTTTCCTTACAATTGGGGCTTGGGAACCAGGCAGTATGTCTTCCCAGTGTTACCCGGGATTCTAATGACATTAACAATTTCCCAGAAAATACCCAATATTCCCTACATTAAAGATTCTAAGCTAAAAAACTAAAAAACATCTATTTCTAGTAATAAAGTAATAAACCACTATATGATTTACGAATGTTAACCTTGAACAAGGATACCCAACACCGAATTATTGGGTTGGGGCCTTTTTGGGTGTATTTTTAAAAACTTTTTTTTAAAGATGTAGTAAGTTCTTTTATTAAAAACAAACTTTTTTTTTGTTTGATCTTAATTCTGAATTATGGAATGTGTATGATTGGGTGTTTGAAAACCGAGTTGAACTTAACTCTAATAAAACGCTAATGCTTATCTGTGGTGGGCCAAATATTCTAGTCCAACTAAACGATGTACATATTGAATCGAAAGGACATCTGTAAAACTAGTTGAATCTCTAAAACTACTAGGTGTTTCTGTTGATGGTAGGCTTAACTGGGCTACGTAAACTATTATTCTAAAGTAAAAAATGTCATAGTTTTTTTAGCTACTATTGTGTATCGTTTAGGAGACATTTTCTCTGCTCAATCTTACTTGGCTTACCCTAATTAATGTTTATGTCCATTCTCTATTACAATTGTTAGATATGAAGCAGTTGCATGGTTACAGCCTTTTAAAAGTAATTATACTTGAATACGTACAATATTGAACAAATGTGCAGGATTTATTCTAGGACGACCACACAATAACTCCATCACTGAGATTCTAACTTAACTTAAAGTGGCCACAATTAAATATAAGTACTAATTGGAAATTATTAAAATGAGCTACTCAATTAACATTTCACCATCGTTTTTTCATGATTATTTGAGCACTGATTTGTTTACAGTTAAAACTACCAGGTATGATCATCATTTTATATTATGTGACGAAAACTATTCTCTTAAATCAGTTAAATCTAAATTAGGATTAGAATTACTTGAGATTTTTGGAGTTCCAACAATATATACAAAAATTTCATGAATACAACTTGTCATTACAAGCTGCCGATTTGTAATTAATCTTGCATTGAAAGTGCGGTTTCGAATTGTTAGTGTGTGCAGTCGTTGCATTATATTTCACTTATTAAAATTAAGTGGTTATTATATAATAAATAGACTTAACTTTTCCTTGCGCTGTTACACCCACGATACACTCATGTAGTGGGATGCACATTGTATGCTCAAATAAAATAAATAAACATTAAAGTTAAAACACTTGAATTACATGAGATTCTTGTGTTCCTTCGTATTTGTTAATCTGCATAGAGAGGGTATAGTGTAGCAGTTAAACAAATAAACCATTGTAAACGGTGTACCGAAGTAGCGGAGCAGGTACCCGTCTGTGACCTGGGGTGGGGCCGATTTGGACCAAATACGAACTCAAAGTGACATTTGACCCTAGGACCCCATATGTGAAAACAGATTTCAAAAAAGTTGACCCTGTGGAAAGTTACAGCACCCACGGACAGGCGGACGGACGGACAGACGTCACTGGTATTCGCATAAAGTAGCTCCGCTACTTAATAACTGGATAATGCTTGAAAATCATAAGATGATAGAAAGTAACGAATGGTAATTTATATTATATGAGGCTACTTAAAAGTAATTAATTATAGATGATAAAGCCCTCTTTTGGCATACCCTGGCCTAGGATAGAATACCCTCTAGCATGATATTTTCAATCTTCGAATTTTGTGTAAACTGTAGATAACAAATGTTGTAATACCATCTTCTAGTTCATTATTTTGTGCTCGAGTGTGTAAACTAGGGTCCTACTGGTATGGTGGTAGTAGGAGCATATTCCCTTGGTAGTTTGGTAGTAGTTCCCGAGGTACAGGGATTTTGTATTAGAAACACAATACAATACGATATTCGTATAAAAGATAAAATTGAAGATTATATTTCAAGCGTATGTATAGAGACACTTTGGCTTTTATCTTATTATGTGGAGTGCGTTTTCTTTACAAAATGGGAAAAGGGAAAAGATATGTCCATCCAATTTATTATAATAATGTATCAAAGGGAAATAATGGGAAAGTGTCATCTTTTGTTCTTAGTCGGGTTGTATGTCTTTTAAAACCCACCACAGATTTTTATTTCCATCAGTGTTATAAATAATCATCGGAATAAACTTGTTGAAACTTTAAAAACTTCTTGGCAAATGTAGGCATTTCGAACAGCGCAGATATAATCGTTATTGGTAGTTTACCTAAGAATGGATTTTGAATATTTTTGGTATCCCAAGGCCCTTACACAAACAGGCAAAAACTTGCTTTCTTGGGGCGATTAAACAGTGACATGGGATTTCAATTATTAAGAGTTAGCAAATAATACCAAGTTTTAATTTAATAAAGGATAAAATTTATAATCAAAATTTCTAAACAAAAATAATAGGACTCAAAAAGTAGTTGGGAGTAAATGCGGGTTTTAAATAGTACCGTATGGTATTTTAAGGTGATGTTGCTAAAAGTGTCCCGTTTTCTCCTTCAGGACCGTATTTTCACCCTAAGCAAATGCAAAGTCCGTCTTAGGCAATTACTAACCATCGGTAGGGAAAAAACGAAAAACAATTAAGCTTTCAGTTCCTGATGAGAGTCTAATTTACACCAAACTCAAAATTTTGACAAAAGAATTAAAATTGAAAAAAATCTATCTAATCTCCTCTTTATTCTATCCTCCATTTACCACTGATCAAGAAATACATTTTATCTTGTACTGAAAACATTTTCTTTCTACTTTCTACAATTTCTACAATTTACGTAATTACTTTATGATGATTAGCCTCATTTGGCTCTCTAATTCTTCATTTTCCTCATAATACATACAATAACATATATAAATATTGGTGGTTCGGGGCTGAGGACCTATATCCTTTCCAATAAAAGCCAGGTTCTTTAAAATCAATGTCGAAGAATGTGGAAATCAATACAAGTAAATGTTCAGTAACACCCTTAAAGACAACTAATTTTTGTTTTTATCTTGTTTCTGTATCTCTGGTTGTGAATGATGGTTCCCAAACTGAAAAGATGTTAGTCCTTTCCTTTTTTGCTCTCTAATGGTCCAGTTGTATTTTGTCTAAAAACGGGAAAAACGCAGTAGAGAAAAATAATAATTGTATGAAATAAGCCTTGTCATTCAATGAAATTCCAGTTCCAAAGAATACTAACAATTAGATCAACTTACTGCGACTCGTACAAACTTCTAAAGATGATCTATTCTTTTTTCCCAAAAGTAAACAGAATTGTATGCCTTTGTGCTTGAGTTAGTATCAGAAGCAGTTTGGTGTGTGGTTGGGCTCATTTTGAGACTTCCAGACGCTCTAAATTGTTATTGTAATTATCATTATGATTATTGATCCACGTGCTTGGAGTCTTGTTTTTTTCTCTTATTCCATGAACAATATAAAGCTTGCTTGACTGTTTTTGCTTATTGGTGAAGTTTCTAGGACAAAGTTTTACAGTTGTTGGAAAAGCATCAATCCCGA
The DNA here is from genome assembly GCA_034698605.1 of Isotoma decorata. NCBI lineage: Eukaryota > Metazoa > Arthropoda > Collembola > Entomobryomorpha > Isotomidae > Isotoma > Isotoma decorata. The sequence goes on from JAQGBU010000793.1 coordinate 8,980, forward strand.
CAAGTGAGGAAATAATTAGGTGACAAGAAGGAAAGCTAAAGTATATAAAATCAAGTAGACTACAATGTTGTTATTGTATGATGTACTAGGTTGTTTTAAGGAATGTCACTCCGGGGTTTTCGGTAGGGATTTTTGGGGTTTCTTTTTGTTTGAAGTTTTGTCCTTTTAGGGTAGTTTTGAATTAGATTTTAGGCTCTAAAAATAAAAATGTTCCTAAGCTAGCAATCTCAATGTTTTCAATTTAAAGGCTGTAAAATTTTACATCTTTACCGACAAAAGATTAAAAACTAATTTTATCGCCTTTCAACTGTCAAAGAGTTGTACTTTTTTGGTTAAAGGTCCGAAAAACCCTCAAAATCCGGGTTTATCCGAGGATCTGTCCTTAGAGACAACCCAAAAACCCGTGGTTCCCTTGGACGGGGGGGGGGAGTTGTATGTAGTACACAAAACGCAGGTCCCTGAGAGTTATAGCTAAAAACCCGGGTTGGTTGCACCCTGGTTATTTCTCTCCATCTCTTTTAGAGAGTTGATCTATTTTGAATAAAAATAGTCTTACGGCTCATGAAGCTGTGCATAAGTCTTGTGGCGCTTTATCAGCATTTAAGCCCATATTCATTTTTACGTCATGCAGGGTTAAAAGAATGTCTAATAGCAATTAAAAATGCTAATTGAATGAGAATACCGTAAAACGCGATTTAGAACCCCTTCCGGAATAAAGCCCCATCCCTCCTATCCTTTCAATTTTAAAAGTCCCTATCTCCTCATGTTAAACTGGCTTAAGTTATTGCGTTGAAACAATAACTCCCCACGGGGTTCTAAATCGCGTTTTACGGTATATAATAAATTGTTGATGAGGGGCTGATCCTTGAAATGTGCAGAGCCAAGTCTACCGACTTCACGGAGTGAAGAAACTACTAAAATTTTAAAATACCGTTATCCTTATCCTCACCGTACTTTCAATAATTAACTTTCCTATTTCAATCTCCCTATTATAAACTGTTTTTACGTAAGTTAAATTACTTTTAAATAAGTACCCATAGGGATCTTAATCAGAATTTACGGTACATTCTTACCCGAACCACAAAACTTAGGCACGGCTCTTTCTCAAAAAGATACAAAAAAAGGAAGACTTTTTCTTTTCTAGTAATAGTAGTGGGAAGGGTTGTCTCCAGACTAATAAAATTCCAATAAATCTCACAACTTACTACGTTTCCTTCTATTTCAATGACAAAAGACCCATTGTATTCATGCGTGTAGGCCAAGCCAAGCTAATAATAATAATCTAAGATAAGAAGGAAAAGTCCAACTGCACCGGAAGATACTAACATGAGATGAGTTTCACAAGACAGAAAATACATTTATTTGTCCTACTACACTGCCTGTCCTAAACAATTTCTACTACCAAAACCAAGTCAATTTTTATTTTTTACGCATCGCAACACAACATGATCATGAATGTTAAACAAGATTTTTGCATGTGTGCAAACTTTTTGGATATGAGATGGGTATAAAAAGAGATAAAGTATCCCTACGATATGATGTTACTAGTGGTGGTCAAGTGGTAAATTGGATAAAAAATAGGGAGAAATGTGACAAAAATGAGGAAGTGAAAGGACTGACTACTCCCACGTGGCAATCCATCCAATTCCTAAGCACTTTTCCCATTACAATTTTAATAGCCGACAAAAAGGAACTCGTAATAAAGTCTGAGAGAGATACATGTCGTGTAGCTTTAGTTTGACTTATTGCGTCAAATATAATCCAAGGATACATTGTATTTGGATATGTGACTGTTCTGTTCCTTTACGACCAGTGTGTCTTCTCTTCTGCATGAAATCATCAATTTTTATCCCTCTGTCAGGTACACAGTTGAGTGAAGATTGTGATACTTGGAAGATTTGGGTGGATCAGCAATTTAGTTCAAAAGTTTTTTGTTGGTCTTTGTAGTGTGTAGTAGTCCAGTGGGGTGAGGTTTTGATGGATCCCTTTTCATGATGATGTCATATTCTATGGAAATGATCTTTTGGAAGAAAAAGAATGTCAGCTAGGCTTTTTGGATGGGCTTTGAGCTCTTTGATTAACTCTGAGCTGTAAATTTATAAAACAACATGAATACAAACATTTTTATTTGAGGACACCCTGGAAACTAAAAACTTTTTTTCAGGCTTTTTATGATGTTTTTTGCAATTTTTCCCTATGAAATGAACAGGATTTCTTTTACCCAAATACCAAGCTGTAAGTTTAGGGTGACCATCGATCACGATGAAAAAATCGGGACACTTTTAGCAACTAGCCCTTTTAAACCTCACCCCATTTAGGTTACATTTAATATCCCCTTTGGATATACTCCGCACTTCTGTTTAATTTTTGTTAAAAAAGGAAACGCTGCCCTTGCCTAAATCATCCGTCGTCCCGGAATAGAACTCTCCGAGTTCAACCTTCGTTCCTTTGCAGAGGTCCTAAAATTTTTACACTAAGCACTCAAAGTATTATAGAATTTAGCTAACCCGGAAAACATTAATTTAAACAATAATATAGCTATGCGTAGTATATTTGGAATATTAATATATGCTTATTCCCAGTATATTATGTGAATAATAATATACTTATTCGCATTATGTTATGAATAATAATATACTTATTGATAATATGTTAGGATCAACTTTTTCGTACTATGTTAGGAATAATGATATAAGGTACCTTCAATAGTTAGTGCGATAAGCAGCACCGATAATGACAACAAAACGCCCGTTTGCCTGAATGGAAGTTCTGGTTGTTAGTATTATTGTTTGAAAACTTCAAATAAAAACCGGGGCGTGAAGCCAAAACCGGGACATTTTTGGGACGTCGGGACAGGGTGTAAAAAACGGGAATGTCCCGGGTTAACCAGGACGGATGGTCACCCTATGTAAGTTAGTTAACTCAAGATCAGAGACAAAGCCAATGAATAACTAATTGGTAAATAAAATGTAAATGCATAAAAGTTCTTGGCCTTACTTTACTAACGAAACACATTTCATAATTTATTCCTCAAAAAACCAAATAATTAAAAAAAAATCTAAAATACAACCCAAGGAATAACAAAAATGAGATTGACTGACTTAGTCAGCTATCTTTCATTCACAATGTAAAACCTCCTTAATGCAACATTCGCATTTTATTCAAAAAAAACCAAATAAATACCTTATTCTGACAAATGTAAAAACCTTGCTTACAATATTACAAATTACAAATTTCATTTCTGTTGTAAAATATAGCCAGATATAACCACGCCTATGTACAATCTTCATGTAAATATATAGACTGAAACAAGGTGTATTTTTATACTAAAACATTTGGCATTTTTGTAACTAAGATTGCAAACAAATTGTACACAGAAGTTAGTTAAATCTTCTTTAAACGCAAATCTTTTAGTCTAGAGAATTCCCACTTGGACGTAAAAGTCTATTTAAAAGACTAAAAATTGAAATTGAGTAGTTGCAGTCCATTCTGCAGGCTTAGCAAATACATCCACTTATCAAACGGTTGCACTTGACTTACGGCAGACGAATATTTGATGTTAACATGCGTAAGGTTCGTCACATGATTAAACCCCTGTGGATCAAATGCGTATGCTGCAATTTCATCTTCGAAGCCAGTGATATCTCCCATCTTCTCATTAGAATAGGAATAATTAAGTTTTTCTAGAGTGGGGCCGTGCTGAGAAATTAATACAAATAAGGCATGAGTGTACCTTATAACCGATCTGTGTTCTTCAACTCCATCTCGTTCTATTTCAACACTAATGGAATCTAAATCACAGTTCAGACTGATGTTTCCCACAATGTTGAGAAAAACATCATTACCAACATTCAAATTAAAATTGTTATTAACCAAAAAGTCCACTCTCCGATCAATAATTTCAAGTTTAAAGAGATCTTGGAAAGTGAATTGAAGGTTTATGCCGGTTAAATAATCACTTTGATTTCCAATGTCAAGAAAAAACTGTTTCAAATACGGGCCAACCTCTTGGAGTAAGAATTTGAAATCAGTGTTAGGAATTTTCATTGTTTGAATTCGAAGGATTTTTAGGTGATCTGGGAATGCAAATAATGGACGTGGTGGCCATGGCATAGGATAGAGGGGAAGAGGAGACAACTGATTTATCGTGTATTCTTTTATTTTACATCCGTGAAGCCCTTCAAAATCTTCATTGGGCGGAAACGGATACTGTGCATTGTTCAATTTAAAGTTGTAACACCTGTCCACTTTGGATCTCATTGCAGGGCTCAACTCTCTGAATTTTAGGGCTTCTTCTAGCGTTAGACTCCTAATAACTATTTCCCAATGCTGTGATAGAAAAGAAAAGAAAAATAGCACATTGAATCTAAATTTTAGTCGTCTTCAAGAAATATACTGGGATTTTATTATTCTTTTTGCAAAGTTTTTAGTTTCACGGATTGATTCAAGGGGAACTTTATAGTTGCTTATGTTACAATTTTATTACATTCTACGTAAATTTAAAACTTAGTCTACCATGGTACCTGTGGGCTTAGACCTTCAAAGGTCAAAGACATCCTGTTTAGAAATGCACCACTGCACTGGATTATTGTATTTCCGACCTAAGCCACTTGATAATGTGTGGTGTCAAACTTCAAATGTAACGGATGGTTAAATTTCAGCCCTTCTTTCCTGGCTTTTTCCTAAGTCCAAGAATCTGAAAGGATTTGAAATTATCACTGGTGATTTGTTAAATCTAACATGTTTTTTGTATAAAAATGTTAATTAAAACCAAAGTGAGAGATATTTTAAATTCTGGTTACCTTAAAGGTCCATTTTATTTAAAAGTTTTATTAAATTGGCAAGGTTTGGAGGTATATTTATATAATTTTTGTATCTTTTTACAACTTTCAAACGAGAAATAAAATGAGTTTTTCCAAGTTTGTCGAAATAAAGTGGCTGTTACTGCGATTTCCTTGTGAATGGCAAAGCTGCCGGCCAACCATTCACTTTATACTAACTGCATCGCATTTTTATAATGGCCGGACTCTGAAGGTACTACACATTATTCGTTTTGTTAGTATTCTTGGAATATTTAGTCAGGTCCTTTGTGTTTCAATAAAGTGGTTCATAATAGCTTATAGATGAGTTTATATAATTAGCTTAAAAGTTGGAATGTATTGAAACTAATGCTGACCAAAAATGCTTGTTTCATGAACAAGGTTTAAGTTATGATGGGAAAGTATCATTCATTGGGTGAGTGAGACCTTTGCCTTCGGTGAGTGAGTAAGATCGTCTAGATGCACAAGCCTATATTCTAGCCACTCAGGTGAATGTACATTTAATTTGAATTAAAACACGTGATGTCAGAATAAGACCATTTTTATTAAAAAGGACCTATCTCGGTCCTATGATGTCCTTTTACAAATATAAAGTGCAAGTCAAACTCAAGATCAGATAAAAATACTATGAATAGAAAATTGGTAAATCAAATGTTAATTCATAACAGATCTTGTTCTTACTTTTTAACAAAACACATACCATAATTTATTCCTTTAAACCAATTTACTCTACAAAACCTCTAGTAAAACACAAATACAATATAAATTGATCGTCTTTTATACCAGAGCTATGAATCGACACAAATTGAAAGTAGCTTTTAATTATACGTAGAAATTTAGAGACAGATCCTATCTTCATTTGACTGGAACTTACATAATTAAAGAGACAATATCCTGGTTGTTTTGTAGACAAAGAACAAATACCTTTCTTTTCTAGAACTAAGGGCATGTAACGCTTAACGGCTAGTATGATATTACTTGCGGATTTTAAAAAAAGTGAACCAAATGTGTTGGGCAGCCAAATAATCAGGTTGGTTTCCAATCTGAAGAGAAAACTCTCTCAAATGCCGGCCAACTTCTTGGAGTAATCATTTGTTATCAGTATTTAGAATTTTGGTTATGTCAAATCGAAGGGCTTTTAGTTGATCTGGGAATGCAAATAATGGAAGTGGTGGCCATGGCAAAGGATAGCTGAGAAAATAAGATAACCAATTTATCGTGTATGCTTCTATTCTACATGTCTGAAGGCTTCCAAAAGATTCATCGAACGGATACTGAACATTGTTGAATTTAAAGTTGTAAAGCTTGTCTACTTTTGATTTCATTCCAGGGCAATCCAATCTGAGTGTTAGGTCTAGATTTTGCGGTAGACGATTGATAATTCCTTTTTGAATCTAGGATAGAAAAGCGAACAAAATTACAACAATTAATTTGATTTTAATACTGCTCCAGACTTATGCTGGGATTTTTGTCATCTTTTCACAAAGTTTTTAGATTCACGGTTTCATTCATTGGGAATTTTATAGTATTTCATTTGGGAATTCTATTAGAGTTGACATGAAAATTAAAATTTTATTGGCTATAGTACCTCTAAGTTAGGTCGTCAAAGGATACCATTGTTAGACAGGCAGCACTGGAAAATAATGATCTAAACCGCTTGAGAATGTGTTGTATTAATTAAATTTCTACAAATGTAACGGATGGTGGAATTCCAGCCCTTCTTCCTCGGTAACTTACTAGCTTCGAGAATGTAAAAGTATTGTTGATTACAAGTGATATGATTTAATAAGTTCAATGCTTTGTGCATTCTGCATTGAAATGTTAATTAAAACCAAAGTTAGATATTTTGGTGCCCGAACAGTTCACCCAACCACACTTCATCTCCGAATAAGTCATTTTGTCACCAAAATTTCATCGTTTTTGATGGTTTAGCAATTATAATGAGAAATTAGCAATGAGAATGGGATGAAACGCGTAGGGGATGAAAGAGCGGTATGAACTGTCCTAAAATCGATATTTTAAATGTGGATTACCTTAAATTTGCCTTGCACTCGGTACAGTTTTTATTTCTTTGAAACAATTCAGATTTGCATTTAACTAATGTATGTAAAATTTTATTACGTTCAAAAGTTAGAAGAGAGAAATGAAAATGAATTTTTCCAAAGTCAGTCCAAATGAGTTGCATGCTGCTACTGCTAATTCTTATTTCGTTGTGAATGAATGTTACGGCTGGCTGACTAATTCTCTTCTTACTAATTGTAATGATTGTTAGTTACTGTTGGTTGGGCTCTTAAGAGTTGCGATGGCATGTACTCAGATTCAATTTCCTTATGACCCCCTATTTTGACACTAGATATTGTTAATTCGGACAATTCTAAGACTTTTTTAAGTTTAGACGTTTTGCTCCATGACCTACCCCAAGGTCACAAATCGAGGTCAAAAAATGTCATCCCCTGCAACCCCCTATTTTGACACATGTTATCAGTACATCTAATAACAGTAAGACTTTTTTTTGTCTTTGCGTTTTTTCCCATGACCTACCCCAAGGTCACAAATCGAGGTCAAAAAATGTCATCCCCTACAACCGCCTATTTCGACACATGTTTTCAGTAGATCTAATAATTGTAAGATTTTTTTTGCCATTGCGTTTTGCTCCATGACCTACCCCAAGGTCACAAATCGAGGTCAAAAAATGTCATCCCTTACAACCCCCTATTTCGACACATGTTATCAGTACACCTAATAATTGTAAGACTTTTTTTCGTCTTTGCGTTTTTCCCATGACCTACCCCAAGGCCCCAAGCGAGGTCAAAGAATGTCATACCCTACACCCCCTATTTCGACACACGTCATCAGTAGATCTAATAATTGTAAGATTTTTTTCGTCCTTGCGTTTTGCTCCATAGCCTACCCCAAGCTCACAAATCGAGATCAAAAACTCCATCCACTTACAGTCTCCTAAACAACCCAGGGGGTAAGATAACCTGGTATACCCTCGTAATCATCATCATATTCAAATTCAACATACATCGACAAACCCAGATGGAATTCATGAGAACCCCTTAAGTGACCACAAACATTTTACTCATTGCTTGGTTTGGTTGGCTATAATAGCGATATTCGTTATTGGTAGGTTTCTAACAAGCTTTTCTTCTTAGTTTGTGTTAACTTGTATCCTCCCTATCAGTCTTGAAAAGACCTATCCAATGCAGGTACCATTTGCATTTTTCGCCGCTATTGCAATTGTATCTACTTCAGTTCTTCTCCTTCATCAACAGATTTACAGCAAGGGAGTGTTTTTATTGTTGGTTTTGATTGTCTTTTCAGATCATTTAGTTTTTACAATATTTTTTACATGAAATCCAAAGCTGAACAAACAAAGTATGGGTTATTAAGTCTAATCCAATTTAAAAAAATTAATACTCAAGAGTTCACATCAATTCAGCCTGGTCAGTATACAAAATATTTAACACTACAATATCATCTAGCCAGACAAAAGTGTAGCTCAAGAAAATCGAATTGTGAGACTGTGACAAAGAGTTAAGATGATGACGTTGCTCATTCTTGGTAAGAAAATTTGATTTTACCAAAGCCAAAGCCAGGATTTCGTCCTGAGTTTTTTTAGATATATTTTCAGTTAAGGTTTTTTGAAATTTTCGGGTACCTTTTCAGTTTGGGTTGTTAAAAATATTCGGACTTTAATGCCATTAAAATATTTTCATAAACTACCAGGCTTGCGATGTTTTTGTTTACTTAAAATACACCCTAATAAGGACAATAATTAGTTGTGATGTATTCCCTTTAGTTGAAAAAACCTAGTTTTGTGGGATTTTTGGTAAAAAGCCCTAAAATGAATAGACAACGGACTATTAATTTCACGGTTTTTGTAAGGTGCGGATTAGCGTAAATTCTAGCAAAGAAGTGTAACACACGCTCCATTCATCCATCAGATAAAAAATTAGACCCGGCCGTGACCTTTAACAACTTTTCTTTTTGTTTGAATCAGGACTTACCGTAAATCTCGGATTAGACCCCCAACAGGGGTTAATGTTTCAAAAATCCAACAAGTATGGGGTTGTCTTACGGGAAAGGAGGTTACCCCGGAGAGGATTAAATAGTTAATGTCTACTTTTTTCGAATTGTTTAATTTTCTTATTTATCAACAGCTTATTGATCATCATCAGTCATCAACATTCTCAAAAGATTCATGATGGGATGGCATTTACTCAATTTCTGAACATGAACATTTACCTTTGCCTGAGTCATCATTTGTTTGCAACCTTTCTTCTTAAGAACTGCCAGTGTTTAAGCAGTAAAACAACTTATACTCAGATCCATCGCGTTGATAGTGATAGAATTTTTTGAATGAAAGCATTATTGTTTTTTGGTTAGAAGAGGGAAAAGATTTATTACATTTCACGTTATTGGAACGAATTGTGATAATACGTAATACTGGAGATGGACAGTACCATTTTATCAAGCTTTAATTGCAGTTTGCATCTGTCTACACAGAATTAAAATGAGGATATGAACTTATTAAATATGGATATGACTCTTATTAAAAATTGAGTGACTTTAATGATTTGTTTATAGGGGTACTAAGCATCACAAAACCTTCCTTGTCGTCTGCTGCTTCTGACAGGCTGTGGGACGTAACTGTTTTTTCTGATTACGTTGTAGCTAGTGTTCACATTCAAAATAGAAAGAACTGGGCTTCTAATCTCTGTACAAATGATCAATTTATATTTTAAGCTCCTATCGACGACTTTCAAGGTGTTGGATGTATTTATATCTGTAACAATACTTCTTGTCTTGTCTTGCCACAGTCTGCAGTTTTACTTGCAAAGACAAATAAGAACTTGCTGACAACCAATGTACCATTCATAGATTTTGCTCCCTTTCTCTCTATTTACTCTTTAACATATAGTTACGTTCATAATTAAGAATCAACTGAATTGATTGTCCCGCTGAAAAAGTATAGTGCCAATAATCAAAATACGTTTCCGACATCTTGGATGGGAGGAACGTTACTCTTTGAGCTGTACAAAAGAGTGATTTTGGATTCCATTGGCCCCTTAACTGAAAAAGCAATGGAATTTTTGGCCCACCTACACATTCGAAATGTAGTTATCCAAGGAACAGGACAGCTTCCAACAGGTTGTACGAATATT
>JAQGBU010000794.1:0-18966 GCA_034698605.1 Isotoma decorata
TTCGGCATAAAGCAAAGGAATTCCTAACAGTTAAGATTTAAGAACTTCATAAAATTCCAATCCCATATGTGCCCTCAATCTCTTATGTTGGATTTGGATTGTATAATATAGGAAACAAAAGCCAAGATGATACTTGAAAATCGTGTGTACTCTCACTCAACTTCCTTTTTCAAGCTCAAAACTCTCTACTTTCAGATATGATATGATATAAGCTACTTTTCAGAGTTTTGCAATTTCAAAAACATCTCCATCTTCCATAGAGATAAAAAGCACCCTAGTTGTCAAACCATACTGTGATACAAAGGAAGAACATATTATAAAAGATGTATTCCGATAGAAACCCACACGACTTGACTTGAAAAGTACTTACTTACCACAATGACTATGTATAAAGACGTAAGTAAACTAAAAGTCCACAAGCATGTACTCACCCTGACTTACATACGAATATAAAAACAATAGGCCATAAATCATCTCCTGCCTATGTCCTTCCTCCTTACTTTGTATCAAGTTCAAACAGTTTGACAAATAGGTCGGGGTAAGTAAGTAAGTAGTGCCTTGAGACTAAAATACTTGATACTCCATCCCTAGACTCCCTACTTACTAACTAGAGTAAACCTGAATCAATCTTTTTCTCTATCCATTAGAGAAGAAAGCATCAACTCTAACTTTTTAACTGAATTTTGTAGGGAAAGTTTTCAAAAGTTTTGTACAAAAATCTCTACAAGTAAATCCCGGTTAGTGTATACAGTTTCAGTTGAATGTTGGTTACTTTGTACAAAACATAACATGATAAATCTGCTAGTCATAGCCTCATTATGTTAAACTAACCTTAATAAAATATTACATGAAATAAATTCAATTCAGGCAGGGTCACAGTTTAGCTTACAGGCAAAGGGAATTGAATGCATTTCCAGCCGTAGGTCGAAGTTAGGGCTAGGATGAAGTGGTGGTAGTAAAATATATTTCCCAATTGTAATTAGGATAAGAAACAGGGAGAAATCCTTGACACTTGACACACAAAAAAATAAGTTTCTCTATTTGTTTAATCTTTACCCGGAGGAAAGAGGGAATCATGATACACGTTTAAGATGGAAGATATAGTTATTTCAGAAAAAAATAAAAGTTTTGGATACAATATTTTTGCAACTAAATAGCAAACTCAATTAGTTTCACACAATAAAAAAACCAATCAAAAAATCAAGTACATTATAACATGCATAAGGCAAACAATCTCTTTAGAGTCAGGAAACAAGATTTCAATAAGTAGCAAAGTATACTGATAAAAAGCAGATAGATTAGATACACATGGTATTAACAAGAATAAAACTAAGATTTAGCTGTTACATGCACTTTCACTTGATTTGTAAGCTTAAGCGAATACAAATAAACGTTAGATAACTTTTCCACATCATCATGATATATAACACAGTTGTTAAAAATAAAGATAATATTATCTCATACGACTGACTTCTTTTTGGTTGTTTAGAGCATGATAAAAGGGAGAAAGAAAAGGAAGAAAAAACAGAGCAAACAAAAAATCGCTACTTAATCATAATAATAGAATGACTTGTTTTCAAGTTGGATGCAACATACATACATACCTTTGATTGCATGATGATTGCCTTCAAATATTTGTGGTCTTTGATGTGGGGATCGTATTTGATTTCGTTATCGTGAGAGTCGGTATCGTCGTGATAATATTTTCTGAGCTTATATTATTATAGAGATAAAATCTGATACACATACAACCTATCTACATCAATTTCCCTGGGACTAAAGACTTAATTATTTAAGTATAGGTACTAAGCTTCTATTCTCAGTACTCATCCTAATTAGTCCAACCATGTGACTACTTACTAAGGCAATGAGCTACTTAATTGACTTACTACGATGTCTACTTTTCTCTGAACAAGTAGTTGAAGGAAGCAGCATTGCAGCCGTAGAGTGGTTAATTAGTTCGGTGATACATAAGACAACCCTTAAGTGTCCATGTAGACCATGTAGAGAGTTACTACTTTGACTCTTACTAGGTACTGTGACGAGTAAGGGGGAATTCTACCTATTTTTTGTGGACAGATTGTTGGTTGGGTACCCCCGTAGAGAATATTTGCTGAATAATAATAATCTAATAATGATTCTGGTTGTTCCTTTATCTACGTTTAGATTGCTTGCTTTGCTCTTGTGTTATGGGTCCATCCATGATGTGGAGAAGGATGATGAAAAGGACAAAAGGGCAGCTTACTTCCAGAATTTGTTGAACAATTCCATAAATGAATCATATATCATGAAAGTGATAGCCACGTCCAAGCAAACTCGACTCAATCGGGGTACAGTTCCTTTGTAGAATCTGAAAAGTTCAAAAATACATCAAAAACTTTTCTCCAACCGAGTCCTAAACACTTTTACGGGTTTACAGACTTTCTACACATACACATTTTATTCTCCTATTTTTCCATACATTAAGGACTGAAGAGTTTTTACAAGTAGCGTTGCCTTGCCTGTTTGGACTACTTTATAGAATAGTAACAAACATGGGACGGGAAAGAACCTACGTTTGTGTATGAAAATAATTCTATCTCTCGAATCTTGACTAGAACTAACGACTTTTTATATAAAAATAGCAAGGAAAGCATTAGATTATAGCTTGTCTAACGTGGCGTCTGGAATTCGTAACAAGAAGACGGAGATAAATAACCAACTCCCTTTACTATTATTGGCCATTTATCCTCACCCTCTTTGAACTAAGGATTTTATTTTATGGCTAACTCATCCTATATTCAATATACGATCGTTTGTACTTCTTCAACACTACGGAATACTACTACTGCTAAACATAGACACACACAACTAAAGGATGTACTAACTGATGGAATGAAGGAAGACTTTACTATTACATTCCTTCTTTATATGAGATTCGATTAAACTACATCTTTTTCTAGCACTAGTGTTGTTGCAATAGTAGTAATAGTAGCGGTAGTTTTAGTAACTGGTCCATCTTTCCATTATACTTTGGAAGAATAATGAAATTCAATGTTTTCTCATCCGGTCTTAAATACAAAATAATTTACGAGCTGAGCAAATGGATCGACCTACTTTAAATCGATGCACCAACTAATCTCAGAAGAACTAATCTGTTTTACTACAGTACACAGTCTTAATCAAGTAGGGCCGTATATGAAAACACTTCGCCGAAGACCTTAGATGAGAGGATGATGAGGCGTAAGGCTAATGGTAGTAAGTCAGTCCGGACCAATTAAATAAGGCCAGAAAATGAAGATGATGGTTTAGAGTAGACATACATAGTAGCAGTAGCATAATTGTGGTAGTGGTAGTTCCCCTTCAAAGTATGACAGATAGCATAAGATTACTTTGCTAAGCTATAGAATCCGAATCCTTATGAATGAAATTTAAGAAGCAGTGTGATTTATGGTAAGTTGTAAAAACACAAGATTTCCATTTTTTACCCACTACTCTACGTCTATGTTCAAGAATGTTGTAGGGCGCGTGTACCTTAATCCCTTGTGGAGGAAGTCTCACCTGCCATACCAAAAACGAAACCAATGCTACCATGTCATTCTAGTCTGTCTCTAGTTCCTTGCTTTTCTACCGAATTTCTCACCATCAATCAATCGATTTTTAACCCTTTTAATGAGGTGACGAATCAATATATACCTTGTTTCTAATTCAAAACACGTTTTGGCCCTTTGAAGAGGGACGGATTGTACTTGCTTCCATGCCCAAGTCATAAAGTGTGGCACGTTTATTCCAGCTATTCTCTATCTAGCTTTGAGGTTTGTTCATGAATCATGTACCATAAGTGTACTGTTAGAAATGTTTAGCTCGTTGGTCAATGTCAAGGGTTTAATGAGTTTTAAGGCAAGGGTATCACAAGACAGTGAATACCCAGCTTAAGTAACTCAACTAAAAGTTCTGTAGAACTAGAGTCCATAGTTAATGAACAATTCCCTTGTATGTTTTCTCTGCCCACTACTATTTCACTTTTACTTGGGTCCGTAGAACAAATACCCAAGACAATGGTTTTAAAGACAAGTACAAATGACACGAAGATGCTTTTAAGACAGACTGCTTAATTACTCCCTGGACAAATTGAGAATCTGGTAGAAAAGGAAAAAGTCATCTTCATCGCATCCAATTAGTCTCACTGTGTCATTTCGCTACATGCATGGAACGCTAACATCATCATTGTTCTGACTTTTGCTAAACTATCATCTCATTCTCATCACACTACCACTTATCACTAACTACAAACCTACACGTACTTCTTCAGCTCGTGGTAAACTTACAGTGACGGCACTGTTAACCAAAAAAAGAATTGGAATCGTTTGTAGTAAGAGCAAATACATCGACGGATCACTAAAACTTCACGAAATTAAGTTAAGGACAAAGACTCTTGTCCTTCTTTCATCTTTGGAGGAAAACGGTACCGTAAAAGAACGTAGAAAATGTTTCCTCACTTGATTCTTGTTGAGCTAATAAGCTAACATAACTTTTAAAAAAACGAACAAAAGGGACGATCCTACGATTGCTATAAATACGGCAACCTAAACAGAGATATTACTTTTTTCACTAACGTTTCACATTTTAAGACTCAACACGCAGTGCAGTGAAACACATAACTTTACACAAGCAATCCGACTTAATTTTCACTTACGCTCTAGGTCCTTCATTCTTCCAAATTTTGACGGCACAGTCAAGAGTGTTCTTGTATTTTGATGCTTCTAATCCCTGGAAACAAACAATATTCTCAATTATTCATCCCAGATAAATTATTTAAATTTATTTGAGAAACCTTACTTTAATTAGATGACATTTTAAAATTACATTCACTATATGTGGAAAGGATTGTGAAAAATCATGAGATAACCTAATAACCGAATAGTACAAAGCTACAGGTATCCGGAATGAAGTTAACTTTTAGTGTGTTTCAGCGAGCTTCGAATAACAAATGAAAGTTTTTGAAATGGTTGAAGCTATGAAACTGAATTTTTACATTCATAACAACTTCTTTTATAAAAATTGTTCATGTCTTATTAGTAGACCTATTATCAGCTTTCATGATGATGGCCAAGTATCTTATCTGTTATATGTTATGATTGGTCTCATCTTAAATAATAAGACGTAATTTTGTTCGTTTGTCTAAGAACTACTTATTTAGACGACTTGTGGCTAACATTGCATGCAATATCAGAATATCACATGTTAACCCTTTCTGGCAATCACTAGGCTTAGGGCTTATCTTTAGTACACTGACGGAGCCGAACTAGTAAGCATAGAAAGCTGTCCAAATCCTCTTGTACCTTTTGAACAAACTACCCTATTCAATTCAGGATACCCGTTATTAGTTATTAATACCGCTACTCTACGAGCAATTGAGTACACTCTGCTCGACGTTTGCTCAAAGTTCTCAAACCCTTAATAATTAAAAATCTACTAGCCGTGTGTAAAAACTAAGCTGAACTGATTAGTAATGGTTTATTTAATGGTTTCCTTTTTCTCTTGAAATCTTCATGGTTAACATTCAACTATGGTCAAAATCAAAAGGAAGGAACCTAAAAACGGCCTTCTTTAAAATTTCATGTTTTTCAATAAATTGAAATCATTTTGTTCCTTCAACTTTAAATTTTTGGTAAAATTCTCTTTCTTTTTTTTAGTGAGATCAACTTTACTCAAATAAAACTCTTGTCGTAAAACATTTTGTTCAGAAACCAAAACCTCCTTGCATCTACACTTGAAATTCTCTCCGACAAAACAAAGCCTTCAATGAAAATCTTAAATAAAATAGCTTAATTCACAATTCAGACTATGGATAGTCACGTACTTGCATACGAGTCTTAACGACGTCCACAGGCGTGTTCCCAAAGACAGAGGCAGCTCCGGCAATCGCACCAAAAGATCCAACAACCAGCTTAGGAACATGAGCCTTAGGATCACCACCTCGGTACCAGTCTTTAAGCGTTTCCATCACGAAAAATCGGATAGCTTGGTTACTTCCTTGTTTTATTATTGTTGCTGTAACTCCCTTGTAAGTACCTCCGATGCCTTGAGTTAAAACCCATCCAAGTTTATTACATCATCAACAATAACAAAAACCATATTATTGCTGTGCGTATTTGTGATTTGTCTCCAGATGTTTACCTTCAGCACGAATAATTTCCCTAACTCCGTGAAAGAATCCCTTGAACTTGGGCTTCTCTGACCTTTGGTCATTGATGAACTTCACTTTAATTGTTTCCATTGGAGTAACAGCAAAAATAGCTTCACACACTCCAGCACCAAGACCACATAAAAGTCTAGAACCAGGACTTAGGTTACCCTTGGCATCGATACTGTGCTTCTTAAATTCCTCAAAAGCACCAAATCTGAAAGTTAACATTTATATTACTTAAATCAAAACACATGTTAATCTAAGACTTGAGTCCAATTATATTCATTGCTGCTGTTACTGTGGTGGGTCCCTACCTGACAGCAGACTTTGGAATGGATCCATAAAGGAGAACACTGAGACCCCGATACAAGCCTAAAAATCCGTGGCTCTTGATAGTTTTTCTGACACAATCCGCAATTCCATTGTACCGTTTTTGTCCACCCTTTTCATCCAACTGTAATTGCGTTTTCACGAATTCCGTTGGAAATGTAATACAAATTTCAATTCCTCCAGTGATACCTCCAGCAACTATACCCTTCAGACCTAGGTTACCTCCTCCAGCCGCAGCAGCTGCTCCTTGGCCGGTCATCCAAGGTCGACGCATGTAAGGATTTCTCAAGCTATCCATTTTACTCTGGAAATAAATAAAAGTTACCTAATTAGAACCAACATGTTGATTTTTCATCCTGATCTCTGAATACAACTACTACTGGTTATATTATTACATAAGAACTTCAAATAAAACAGAAAATTGTGAACTGAGTGAATTCAATCGAGACCAGTGTATAGTGACCTTGAACTTGAACTTCCACATATACGTACATACGTTTTAAAGAACTGCAGTGGTGATTAAAATTGAATATTTGTTTAAAAAGTTGCTTAATTTAGCAGATCAACTCCGAATATTTATATTTGATGTCATTCCACACTTACTTAATCGTACATTATCTACATGCACGTCGCAAGTACATTTTTACGCCTTTTCATTTCACAGAACCGTAATATCGAATATGAAATAGAAAACAATCTAACTCAAGCTAGAGGGAACGATTCTTCGAAATGCTAATAAAAACACGGAAATAATTCCCGTTCTACTCAACAGACTAAAATACATAAATGTAATGATACGTAAAATAAATACAAAACCCGAAACCCATCATGCCACATGCACCACCACCAACAACAACCAACCCGGATTTTTTACTAACAAATTGCCAAGTTTTTTTTGCATTTTTTTTCTGCACTCTTACATTTTTTTCAAACTTTGAAACAGTTTGCAGTTGTACAGTTGAGGGTAGGATGTTAAATGTAGGAAGTGTTTGATGTGAGGTGAGATGATATACAAATACACAATATGAGTATGTAAGAGGTGTAACAGCAAAAGGTCAAAGGTGACTTTGGTTATGATGCAATGTAACTTGATTTTGGATTTTAAATAATGAACTTTTTGCACTTTTTTAAGAGTTCCAGGAGCAGAAGATCAGAGAGTTTCGTCCGTATTTTGTGTGTATCCTTGCTTGTAGATTTATTGATTGCACCTTCAACCTTGATCCCCAGAGCACAGAGAGTAAAAAGGTTTAAGTTCAAAGTTGAAGTGAGGATGAATCTGTATCAGATAAACGTGGTCCTACTGTACTGTGTATAGTAATAGATAAAGAGGTCGAATAAATGGTTTTTTTTTTTCAACTAGTGAATTAATTTTTCAAAGATAAAACAAATATGATTATGAAACCCTCTGTCTTCTAAAGATGAGGCCGGAAGGAGAGTACATCTGATCTGGTGGTTTGTTGTGAACAAGGATTATAATATTTTGTATACAAAAAAGAGAGTTTTGTGATGTAGGATGGTCGAGGCAGGAGGAGGGGTAATAGAGCCAGTGAGTCACTAGGGTTTTATCATACTCAAGGCAATTCTCAGTCTACACAAGAAGAAGATATTGAGGAAAAAATGGTTTTTCGGGTTGGGATATTTTTTGAGCAAGGACGCCCTATAGGGCCAATTCTTTCCAACCATGCAAGACTCTCCACTTTTTGCAATTATCCGACTTTACACCTGCCAACCCAACCTGGACAAAATCTCACTTTCCCTTTGTTTCCACTATTCTGCAGCAGTAGTAGTAGTAGTAAATCTCCAGGCTGGAGTTTTCATATAAATGCTAGCAAACGCAATGTATTGGTAGGATTAGTATGAAAAAGTCACTTTAAGGGATGAACTAATCTTCAAAAAGGACAAATACCTGATAATGTGGATACTTAGATTAATATGAGTTTATGGGAATGGCAATTTAAAAAAGCAGTAGTTATATCTATCATGGGTTTTTTGGCTTATCGTTCTTATCAGAACCCCTCCCCCGAGATAATCAAGTTTTAATAATATTTACAAACCTTAGGTTTTTATCAGGAATTTGAGGAAGAATTGATGATTAAAGGCAAACTTAATAAATATACTTAATAGACAAAGTATCCCTTTTATATATGAGCTTGCCTACCTACCACCTTTAATTTCCACCTGAGTAGATAGAGTAGAGGTATTTTAAAATGTTAAATGCACTGAAGTTTGTAAAAGCATGGATTTCCCCATCTTTAGCTTTGCATATGAGTCCATACGTCTATAAATATACCATGCAAAATTGGAAGTTTGCTGAAATAATTGCCTTTTCTTCCGTTGCCCTGAATGATTTAGCAAGGATATTGGGTCACTCATCTAGTTTAAGATTCTTTGTGACAATTGCTTTTTGCTACCTGGAATTATTATTATTATTTATACCTTTCCTCTAGCCCTTAGCTTGGTCATAAAGGGTTTTTGTATGTATATAATATTAGATCCTGCTCTGGACTTTGACCCAGTTGTGAGGTGGTTTGAAAAATAATATTTTATTTGCACACAAGCTATGCTAGTTGAACCTATTTTTATTCTAAAATCTTTTCCCTTTGTAAAATATTTGCATCTTTTCTGCTTCTTTCAACAAAATTGCATGCCGTGCATAGAAATTCGAAATAGGATCAGAAGTCGTATTTTTTAAAGCGCATCTGACTTGACTCCCCAAGGTGGAATTTATTAAAAGCATTAGAGTTTTAATGGCCTCTATACCTAGTGAGCTTTCAAATTATGATCCGTATTAGTATCTACTTGGGGTTTCGAGAAAAGGCGAATTTATTTTTATTAGAGCAATGCAATGACGAGAAGAGAAGAGATATAATAAAAGAACATTTAAAACTTAGTCGGACCTTTTAAAATTAGCAGAAGTACTAGATATAATCAAATTCAAGGTTTAATTGAAACAAGGAAAAATGCTCAAAATAAATAGCTTCAAGCTTACCTGGTTATGGGCAAATACTTAAATGGTTTCTCAAATTGGACCACTACTGATAACTGATGATGAGATCAAATCAATCAAATAGAAAAATAAACTCAAGTACAATTTTCAATCCAACTCTAAATGCTTAAAAATAAATTAATATTGTTTTGCATAACTAACTTGACAGTTGGATTGAGATTTGAGATGGTAAAAAGCCGGTAGGCTCTCGTTTTGCCAATGTCTATTCATGAACTACTTGCCTTGGAAATAAAATATAATGATAAATATGGGAGCTGGGAATGGAAGTTTTGTAATAACAAAGTATGCATACATCCATCCATATCTACTATCCAATTTTAAGCACATTTACTGCATACCAGAACTACTACCAGATAGATAGAAAAAATTAAGTACTTTTCTCATCCTAAAACTCTTTACAATATAACTGTCCAGATACAAAGTCTTCACCTTATGAGTTAAAAATCTAGCAAATTGCTACTATAAAGATTTAAAAATTCTTTATGAACGACACCTCAACAAGTAAAAGAATAAAAAGCTGGAAAGAAAAAGGTGGTATGATGATGATTTCATATGATAATGATGCTACCATCCACCAATTATTAAAAAGCTACAGCAGCAGATTTTTTACTGAACTCTTTGATATATATTAACATTATCATTGTATGTCATGTTATATAAGCCGGTTTCAGCCTTTTGCAGAGCTTTTATATTTATGTAACACTTGCATGCATGATAACACGGTGCTGGTCCTGTACATCTCTGATACTTGTCAAATACTCAAAATTAAAGGATCATGGCATTATTATTTGCAATTTCATTTCAATAAGTAAAAAATCCCCTTGCAGAGAAGAGACATGTGCATCTATATCTACTTCCAAGATGATTGACTCGTGTTCCATACCAGCTCTATCGTATATGTAGCTTTTTATACTTTATCATTTTATAATGCACCTTTACATAAGGAAAAATGCATATAATAATATCGAATTGGTGATGGTACGGGTTTGGACGGGTTTCGGGTGTTTATCCTTAGGAATTTTGCATTGAATCAATATTATATGTATGGCATGATTAGTTACACTAAATTAACATGTATTGACTACTTTTTTAGCTATGAAAAGTTTAAGAAGGTTGTCACTCAAAACTGATTAATTTGTTATAAGGTTGACTATCATTATGCAGCAGAGTAACGAATATTATTCGCACGTGTTGTATAAATGACGTACAGATATTTTATGCCAAATATTGCATTGTATAAGCTAATGTAAAAATAAGTGTTGCTTAATAAAATGCTAAATAATGTTACGCAATTTTTTATTTTTTTGGTTTTTGTTTCTTTAACATTCCATTGGGCGAAATTACGCAAGATTCTAGGATAGGATACATATAAAACAAGGCAGTCTGATATTATAAAGCATATATGGATTTAATACAACTCTTTTAGACATATGAAAAACCTTTATGACGTGAGATTCTTGATTTCCTTATTGTAATCTTTGTTGTGACGTAATCTAAACGCAATAATCTTTATAAAAAATACGCATGTTTTTCCTTTTTTACAAAACAAACATTGAACCAGTATAAGACCCTGTGTTACATGGATGAATGGTGATTAAAGTTTGATCTCTCATGTTTTTAATAAAATTTCAACACTGTATAGTTCCCGAACCAGTCAATGATATAGATACCTTAGTAAGATTAAAAATAAGCTACGTAAGAAGTAAACGTTAGTTTGCTTAAAGAATTTCGTAATTAAAAAATCTCCAGTTTTTTTATTGCAGAAAGTAAAACCTTAAATTAAAAAGGAAAGTGAATCTAGTCTATTTGTAAGTCAAGGAAAGAATGTCCTATTTCCTCAATGGGTCTATTTGAGTAAAATACAACGGCAGTGTATGGGGATTAGTACTCAAGGTCAATGAGAAAACAAACAAGGACCAAAAAGCATGAGTGTGTCGCAATCTTGCAATTCCAATTTATAAAGAAAGCATTCATGATCTCATAAGTTGGATGGCATTGACAATGAACCTAGTGAGACTCATCAGGAAAAGATATTTGACTTTTACTTTGATAGCTAAAAAGACCAGAGCCTACCCTAACAATATATCACACCATTCTTTGGCAACTTGAGTTAATTAAGCTCTTGCCAACTAGCATGCACCATGCACGACAGATGCATTCACAAGATTGCTGACTATAATACCGTAATCAAATCAACATCATGGGAAACTTGGAATGATGACAATTACTTGCTGCATCCGCATTAAGTCCTTTTGCTACATCTACATCGTAGTAAATTAATCATACGATTATGTTCTCACGTACATGCTTTAATTAAGACATCGTTCCGATGGATTCCATTTGTCTTTTTATTGACTCCGTATTTTTACAACTGATTTTATGATCTTGTTCGGTTTATATAGGTAGCAATTTCGAGCATAATGCCGATTTGGTGGTAGCAAAACTGCTTTTTTAGATGTGGACAAATAAAAAACAAAACACTTGACAAATGTCACTTTTCGGTCTGATTATCTAGGCTAAAAAACTCCTAAGATATATTATACATCTCCCAACTTGTGTTTGACAAAGATGCAAAACTTCATTTGAGAAAGATTCATGTTTCATTTCACAGGCATTTTCGATTTCCGCAAAGTCGTTTTTGGGTACCTAGTTTAAATCCACAAATTCTAATAACTCTAAAATGCAAGCAACATTTATTACGGTCATACTGGATTAGTTTTAATATCCAGAGTTTATTAATACATTTGTAATTTAATAAAATGACCACGTCACATCACAACCTTCCTATCGTAAAAAGACAGAGAATACAAGACGGCAAATCTATTTATCCACATACACTATAGATATTGTTTTATAACTAGCTACTATAAAATAATAATTGTCAAATACTTTCATTACAGTATTTTAAGTGTAATAAATATTAAAACATAAAACATTGTGAACAGCGTTCAGGACCAGATTACACAATAAGAAATAAGGAACTGCATAGATTAAGATGATAGTATATAGAGGAATATATAAGCTATAAATGAGATATTTTAATCTAAGGTAACAAAAAATAAAAGATCATAATCATGAGGATGATAATAAATATTGTTTTTGTGTGTCAATTACTGTCAATGTACCAAAAACATTTCATTTCAACTTTTCATCCGAGTCTCTTCCGTGAAATGCAACCTACAGTCGTTTGCATGTAGTAAAAAGGAAGTTTGTCTACAAACTTTTAAACGTTTTGTACATTAGTCATTTTGGTAGGTTTGCCTTCAAGATTTCAAATTTCCTTGGCTTGATTTCTTCCTCTGTAAGAGCGTTTTACCACCCAGGAGTAGTGTTGGCCAGCCGTCGCATTCGCCTAATACGGAAAATGAAGACAAGTTAGGCTTAAAAGTTTAATAAAGAATTTAACAATATTGACAACATAGTATTGAAACATATTAGATACCGAGTGTTTCGGTCTTGGTCGCGGATTTTCTTTTCCATTTCTGCATCAGTTAACGTCTCCAGGAAAGGGGCCCATGTATCAGAATCAGTTGGATGACGATAAGGAGCCTCAACAGTTTGAAGAGGGGATTCACTAAAAGCGTATGTTCTTTGATGCCAGGAGAGTTGACCTCGGATAGAGTAGGCTATCGCAGTGACAAATTCACCACCTAAGCCTAACTCTGCGCAAAGTCTGACTGCAAATTTTTCTGGACTGTTCTCCTTTTCACTCATATCCCATTCTATTTGGTCAACGAGGGAAGTATTTCCGACATGGATGTTAAGCTAAAAGCATTAGAAATAAAATATAGTTGTATAATTCTTTCACCTCAATCCTAACATTATCAACTGGGAAAATGCAAACCTTTATTATTACACGCTGGTCACAATGATCTTCTCCAGGACCCTCATTTGGAAATCCTTCAACTTGTTGCCGAATTGACTGGGCAATAGCTGGAACAAACGCTGTTGCACTGAGGTCTAAATCATCGCATAAAATTTCAGCAAATTGCTCTGGTGTCACAAGCGTTTCTAGATATACATCATAAGAGGAATTAGTTGCACTGTCTAATAAAAGTCCGTCTTATATAGGATTCCAGCTTCCAGCTAATTTGTAAAATTACCAACCATTTTTATTCCAAGTAAAAGTATCTCTAAGTTTCTGCCCTTCGATTTCCATATCCAATCGTATGGGAACTAAAACCTCGGGTTGAAGAGCATTTTCTTGAATAGCTGTTGTTTCCGTGTCATCAAAACACATGGGAAATGTTCTTACTTTTTTGGAACAAACTCGGTTTCTGTTTATAGACGTTGCTTGTGGAACTGCGTCCAAATGCGAGCTATTTGGAAGTGACGGGACCCATTGTGTTGGTTTTTTTGGCTTTGCTTCCCTGTACGAAACAAATATTGTCTAAATAAGTGTGTATGGTAAAAACTGATTATTAAACACAACACACTAATCTAAAAACCATTAAATAGTTTAGAACATAAATACTATTTTAACTTATACTTAATTTAGCGGAACTATTTTTACTCGAGAAGCGTATACATATAAAAACATCAAATTACGCAAATGCTAAAAACACGGAGAAACCATTTCGGTCAAACCTTGAACAATTTTTAAAGCAAATAACTCAAAACTAAAACCTTTATTAACCTTTCTTGAAATAAAAACCAAAAGGTCATATACATTGACCTACCTAACAGTCGGTTGCTCAAAAGAATGGACAGAGATTGCTTTGTATTTTTCATCATTTCCTTCTAAAATTTCATCCACTTCACAAGCCAGAAGTAAAGAAATACTGGAAGCGATACAGTGTTGACTCAAACCTAAAACATAAAACAACGTTGTAATAAAACCCTTATTAATTACATTAACCCACAACCAAAGTTGACCTTTAGCTCTTGACTCTTAAAGCAAAAAACCGTCAAGAAAGTAAACAATAACAATGCATACCTAAATCTGCAAGACGTTTTCTTTCGTCATTGTTAACCATTCGCCTGGTAAGACCGGGATACTTTTTGTACAAAGCTCCACGAAAAAGTCGCAGGTAGTTCCCCACCTGAGCAAATAACAAATACAAGTTAACCTTTCACCTCCAGTACATTAATTGAATTCAATTATGTACACAAATAGTACATAGTAAATACTTTAGACATTACCTCAGATCCAATACAATAATACTCTCCATTCTCCTCCAGCTGAAAACTAACAGGTTTATCCCCGTACGTCCTTAGGGACATTTTATCAGATCTATTTTACCCACCGTAATATAAGTTAGCTATTAATTAATTAAAGCATTATCAAAAATCTCTCTAGACGAATAAATCTCCAGAATCTCCACCTAAAAACTAGTGATGTTTCAAGAATTCACGCGCTCATGTGGCTTCCCATTTGACGTAAATAATACATCCGGCTTAGTTCCGGTGGGGTCACCTGAAACTTTCTGTCACTCTTCAACCACAGTTCAAGCTAGAGTCTAGGCTTAACATTCTAGTCCAGCCATCCAGTCTACTTCCGTTTTTGTACATTGTATCATGCGTGATTCATTAAGCATAAAACCCGTTGTGTCATTAAAATTCATATAAAGAACTTGAGAGAGACAAACTACATTAAAGTATATGACAGGGCATCGCTTAAAATACAAACACTTAATCTTAGCCCATGGACCTAAGCCTGGACAACTAATGACTCCCTTTATTTTCTTACTTGTGGCTGTCAGTTGTCCAAAGTGGCCACCCACTTTGGACAACTGAGCTTACTTGTTGCTAATCTTAAGTTAGGTTACTTATCCATTCTGAAATTCTTATTCTAATTCTTAATACTAGTCATCCCAAAAATAAAGCATTACGATAAGCTTTAAAAACAAGGGCTTACCGAGGAATCCTTAACATTTCTTACCTTTGTATATATTACTAGTACTATACTATTTGTTGTGATACTGATTTAGATTTCTGTACATTGGAAAAAATAGTAACAAACAATAAAAAGTAGAGTTTGAACCCGTTGGGACATTTTCGGGAAACCCAAATAAGGGTTCGAATGGATACTTATCTAATGATTCATATATGCAATGAAGACTCCAAGAAAAAAATAGCAATGTATACCATCCATGTAAACTTTTACAACTCTTTATTCACTTTTCAACAGATTTTCCAGTGAAAAAATAACCACTTCATTTCATCTCAATTGTCTCTCACACACATTATTTCATTTTAATGAAACCCCATGAGATAGGTTAATAATTTAATTAACTTTTATAATACAACAACGTTATTACTCAACAAGTATAAATCAACGTTTATCTATTTTTTATGAACTATAATAATCAGTTGGTATAATAATAATGATAATTTATACAACAATCCCATATACATACATTTGAAGAAATCATAAAACCCAAAGGAAAAAAATATGCGATATGTATGTAATTTCATAATATATTTTAATAATTAAACTCTGAATGCTCTCCAAAATAAAAATTATAAAATGACTTAATCATCAATAAATATAACTCTATATCGTACTTCGTACAACTCGATAATAACCCGGTTTACGAACAACACAGTCAATAAATAAATAAATTATAGTAATATCTCTTTATATAAGAACATGAATCACTCCAAAACTGCTGCATTCTTCACGTACATGGACACTTGATCTTAAATCGTATATTAATTTAGAGCTTGTTTCATTTCCTTATTTTTTTCGTTATGTTATAATATTATTATTAATATGAAAGTTTATTTTATTGCTAGAAAAATTTGCATTGCATTTTCAATCCAAATTTTATCGTTGTATGTGTATAAGGAATTATCAGATAATGAGGTGTGATAATTTTTCTCAAGTTTTTAACAAAATTTGGCAGCATTGAGTACTCATAATTCAGGTTCCTTGGTACTTAAAATTAATCCCTACTCTTCAAACGCGACCAATTAATTACTCAACCTTACCAAAATGTGCTAAGACCTTGAGCAAAGTTATGACCGTTAATCCAAAAACCTTCATAAGGAACCCATACAGGCAATAATATAATTCTTTCATACTGCCTATTACTTCTAAATACTTGATTATTAATTTCATATACAATTGACACTGAGACGGTTCTGCAATATTTGAGTTTGAAAGTTTTAAACTCACATAAAGACTTATGACATACGGACGGGAAATCAATTTCGATGAAAAGACTGGAAAAGCTATAAAGTTAAAGCAGATTAGAAATACGCTAGCTATTTATATAAGTTTTTGAAGAATTGGTTAATTTCAAAGTTTAAACTTTAATCAATGTTTTGCATTTACTCCAACAACACTTATGTGCTGCTTGCCTCTGATTATCATCTTTCAATCCAAATCTTCCTCATAGTTTAATCCCCTCTGTAGATTTTTACCATTATTTTAAATGCTATTAGAATTATTATTATTATTCCTTTTATAATTACTTGATAAATATAAGGCACGTAGGTTTTTTGTGTACTTCACTCAGTGTGAATCCGAAAGCGCTTTCGTATTATAGGGATCTCTGAAGTCCTTTCGTGTACGGTACTTTTCAACGGCAATTATTGACTAAACTGCGAATGCATGAATGTTATTGCAGTTTTATTTAGCAAAACATGATTGTAGGACACCACTCGCACACCCTCATATATTAAATCCGTACTTAACTACACCCCAAATTGTTTATAACTTTAGGTTATGCGAAATTTTTTTTATTTTTAATTAATCATTATTCCAGTATTGAATAAATATTTTATGAAGTTTTTCTAGTGGCAATTTTTACCCTAAATGTACAGTAATTCATATCGATAGTTCACAAGAACATTGATAAATCTCTTAAATATTGATTCCATAAGTCTAAAAGGAAAAAAATAAGTCACGGATGTAATTCTGTAGAGGGTGTTACGCGGGGGAGGGGGGGGGGTAAAGTTCACATACTTTAACAGCCTAGTCAATCAGCCATTTATTATCATACCTTGTAGCTGCTGGCCATAAGTACTGTAATTGTAATAAGTACAGAACACATCATAAAAGCTCTATCTTAATAAACATACCAGACCCGGGGGTCTTAAGAACGTTACTGGGAGACGAAATTACTAAGTTTTCGTACAAAATTCATTATAACTACTTATAATTATTGATAAAAGGCTACACACAACCATTTGTGGACATTTCCCCTGGAAACTAGACCTTCTGGACATTAGATTCCTAAGACTAAAGTTAAATCGCACAATAAAATTTTTCTTATAGTAATACTATAATAATATTACCACACGACCATAGATATGGCCACCTAAAGTGAATACCTTCTTGACATGGTAATATTATTACATTAAATTATAATAAAAACATTCTTCTTGTACTATTCAGTCTTGGAGATGTATTGTCCAGGGGATTTAATGTGGGGAGTCTAGGGTGCGGGGTCTCAGGTGCAGGATTTAATGTTTGTTCACCACCATTTGTGAAGCCTCTTTGTGCTATATATTATTCTATGTGACTATTAATTGTAAGTTGTTTGAATATCATTGAGCTATTTGTTTCGCCCAGCGACACAAAGTCAATTTTATGAACCTCTAAATCTTAAGTTCTACCTTTAAATATACTTAGAATTATTACATTACCCGATGTGAATATATTATTAAAGAAATGAGATTTTTTTATGGGATACCCATAATATCTCACACTTCATCAGTCAATAGAAGCACTTAAATAGGTAATCAGTAATCATCTTAAAGTCGTATCAGCAACTTTTTTTAGCACCTAGACGGACAGTTGGCGAAATCTCCTTTATAGCTTTATAATTAAAAACTTTGTGAATTTCTCACTTTAAATTCTTATTAAACACTTATCTATACCACATATTAATATGTATTTTAATATGGCAGCCTATCCAAAACAAAATCTTTCGAAGTTATCAACTCATGGGGGACGAAAGCGATACACTGACTAAAACTTTTCATCACATTTGTGAAACAGTAACAAAATTAAAATGGACTGCAGCAGTAGGTAAAGCGCAACTAACTGTAGCAATGAGTACACAACGTAAGGCGAACGCAACAAATATTTATAAAACTCCTTGGGTAAATAATCTTGTACAATACCGTAAGCAAACGCAGCGCAGGTTTGTTGCGAATTAACAAACTGTTTTTTTGTATCATTAACGTACTCATTTTAAAGGAAAAAGTTAACAGTGGAAAGCAAATCTTACATTTAATAAAAAAAAAACTTTCGATTCGCAAAGTGACTATAATTTTGGAGAATCAAGACCCTTATCAGTAAGAAGGCAATGATAAAGGTGCTTCTCCTGTTCCTGCGGCTCATTTTCCGTAGCACTACGCTTATCATCATACTGGTCCTGCAACTCATTTTCCTTACCAATTTCCTTATCATCTGTCTGCTCATGTGACTCATTTTCCGTACCAATTTCCTTATCATCTGTCTTCTCATGTGACTCATTTTCCGTACCAATTTTCTTATCATCTGTCT
>JAQGBU010000795.1:0-18958 GCA_034698605.1 Isotoma decorata
GACCATGCAAGTTACCTTGCAACTTCTTTGTGCAACTAATAGCCAGAAGGTGATAGGCCAATTGATGATAGCAACCTGTGTGATAGCCCAATTAACGGTGGATACTCGATGATATCCAGCTTTTATCTAAATGATAGCTGATAGCTCACTTCAAAGTTTCTGATAGCTCACTTTATTAACCCATATTATAGTCGTTATTATAGTTTTGATGTAGAGTAAACGCTCGTTATAATCATGTCATGATTCATAAGGGTCGACTTATCGACGATAAGCATAAGTACATTTATTTAGCCTAGTCCTAAGCAGATATACGATGGGTTGACGGGTTTGTTTATCATAATGCATTATGATAAACAAACCCGTTTTTATATCCGTCCATCCATTAATGGATGGACGGATATAAACTGCTTTGTTTTCAGTGAGTTACGAAATAGTTTGCTTTTGCTTAGAATAGAGATACCGTATTTCCCGTATTAGGACCCTAGTGGGATTAAAGGGTTTTCAAAGTTCTGAAAACGGCAGGAATATTTTCATAAGGGCGACTTGGTTTTCACTCAATGTATGGTTTTTTGTTTTAGAAAGAATGTATGTTACCCTTAAGTATTCGAAGCAAAATTAATTAAAAGAATGCGATTTAAAAATATTTATACTATATCAACTGTGCACACGCTTTTACATTTTTACCGTTCGTAAAGGAGTTATTATCATTTATTTATTTAAAATTACTTGAAGGGGGCAGAGATTGATTCGTTCAAGCCTTGCATTTATGGGCCATCCATGGGTCATAGAAAGTTTTAATCGGGAAATGTGCACATTCTTCTTTTAATTATGTCAATCATAAATTAGTTCGGTGAAGTCAATTAACTGTCAGGATTGTAATAGGCATGGCCTCATGCCCTATTAGAAATTACAATTGAAACAATGTGTTCTAAAATGTAAATGTATACACGGTTTATTTACTGCATGAATATGACCTAAAACGTAGAGTTATGAATAAAAAAATTTGACCTTGTTTCTGTAGTTTATCAAGTGTGACACTTTAAAACAATACCACCTATGTGGCCTTGTGGCTGTGGAAATTTAACTGGAATGGAATTAACCAGTTTCATTTTGGAAAAAAGAAGAAATATGGAATGCATAAATAGATTTTAAAAGTATTCGACTGTACTAAAGAATCACTAAAGAAGAAAGATTCATATAAAAAAGAATGCTTCCTGTATTTTAGTATTTGTATGTAGTATAGTATCATACTGTAAGAGAAGAACTTGTCACTTCATTATGCAAATTAAGTAGCGGTTATTAATGTGGTCGTCCTCCCTTCTCATGTTTGCTTCCTTCCTGATTTACTTTGGGGTAGGCAATAGCTTTGAAGATATATTTTTCATTCACTTTGTTCAGTAGCAAGTAGCAAGTAGAATAGTTGCATTTTGCATTGAATCATTTGCATGTAATAGTACAAATATGAACTCTTCTCAAGGGAAAGGTTTACAATGTGAAGCTAAGTTCCTAAGTTGCGTGTTGTTTATATATAGCAAAATGAATTGTGAATCAAGTTCAGTTTAATTGGGAAGTTATGCCAAATCAGCTTTTAACTTTTTAAGTCGATCGTCTTTCATACGGTAATTAACAAGAATATATACAGTATAGTCGTACGTAGTGCATACTAATTTTACTAATACACGCTGTGTTTGGTCCTGGAATTGTGCAATATATGAAATGTCTAATGCGACTCGAATTTTTCTGTAGCATCTAAGTAAAAGAAGTGACACATAGCTTAAAATTGGACTCTGTTTGAAGATTTAAGAACGATCCCCAATGATAAAATATGGACTAGGAACAATAATCTTTATGAAATTAATACCTCTTGCTGGTTATCTCAGAAGAAAATTAATGAGTTTTGTTGTTGTAGTTCTAAATAAAATGTCCGTCGAAATAAAATTAGCTTTGATTTTTCATTTCATCAATGTTATTGCATGACACTTGTAATTTATTTAGTTGATTTCATGATACGCATTTTACAGCAATATAATGATGTGGTTTTTTCGTATGGATGCGTTCGTGGTATATTAATTTGTATAGAATATTTCATCTCTGCGATACAATACATACATTCTTATAACAATATTATTGCACTTCCAATCCGATTCCCGATTCCATAATGTAAAGGAAGTTAGACATATATTTGGAGACACGGTTTATAGGTACATGAGATCTATCTGGATTGCTTTCACGAAAACGTTATAAAAAGATTCATTCAAACTCTGGGATCTGCAACATAAAAAAGAATCAATTACGTATACATTACCGGATTGATTTCTTTGAAATGTCAAAAATGTTTGCTATTACATCTTCGAAACTGTAGCCAGGGATTCCTTTTAAAGCGCACACAAAAATACGGACATGGTACGCTCCCGGAATAAACATCAAAAATCCCATAATCATCATAGGCCATACTCGATCTTCAAACTGCAAGAAATAGTTTGAAAAACACTGATTACAATAATATCCCAAAATAAAAATGTTCTAACATTTTAGCTTGTTGGCATTTATTTACCCTTGAATCAAGATGACCGGTTACCACCATTGCACCAAGGGATAAAAGGATTGTTCCAGCACAACATAGTAAGATGGCTAGGGTTATACTTCGTGTAGGTATTCTCACCGGTGGTTTCTGAAACTACAAACAATTTGTTAAGCTTATTTCTTCAAAAAAACTACATTTAAAACCTATTTTATGATTAATTTTTAACTCTCATATAATTGTAAATTGACGGTAAATACCTACACTGAGTAAGAATAAAAATGTGCTCAACATTATTAATAGATTCCCAACTAATTTTATGATGTCCTTACTTCTTTGAGTATTTATATAGAAGGTAGCTTCACAAGAAATAATTAATTTAGTGATAACTTGATCACTGATGACTAATACTGATTTCAGTAATTTAAATTTTGAGTGCAGAAAGCAAAAGGGGCTTTTTCAGTGTGAATTACTTTCGCCCTAGACAACTATTTAAATTTATTGCACTATGCACTATATTGTTCATTGGAAAAACACTCATACAAAGTAAATAAAAAAATGATTAGAAAAATTAGTGCTGAAGGGTTTATAACTTTTATACTAAAAAAGCACAGCAACAAACGCTCATACACTCATAGTCTACTGTCTAAACCTATTGTCCTTACTTGTGAATCAATGTAATCATCATTCCCAGAAGCTGTAGTCTTTGCCAAAGGACGAGTACGATATATTCGAGTTTTCTGAGGAATACCATTGGTATCATCACCATTCAAGATCTGACCACCGCTCCCTCGTCCACTATCTTGAAGAATCGGACTGCTCGCACTTCCATTTTTTCGATTCGTTACTTTTATTTTTGTCATGTTGATCAAATGTCAAAACGCCTCGTGGACCAAAGGAAATGTGGATTTTCCTTTCCGTTCCCACTCGTCCACTCCTCCTTCAAAAATGTAAATTAATTTCAGTAAGTAAATTATCGGATGTTGTACATTGTAAAATCTGTAATGTCGTAGGCAAACAAATGGTTGGCCTTCGACTTTTCATCCCATGTACAAAATTTATAATAATTTGAACCCCTTATAAGCTGAACAAAAAGGAACTTTTTGTTTTGGTGGATAACCTTTGCCATAGGCATAGAGGTAAGAGGTCATAGTAGTACTATGTACTATGGCCACAATACTAACAATACTAAGGACCTTCAACCTTGCCACTTGTGTAGCCGAACTTACATTTAATAATTTTATGGGCTAATTTTGGAATACATTTAATACACATAGATATAAGAAAATTGATAAGATGACATCTTATGCCAAAGAGCCACCCACAACAGCAAAACTGCAGTAACGTTGTTGTGTGGTGCTAAAGTGTAGTGTAATGGAGCATACGAATTACGACCTTTGACCGCTAAGCTTTAGCAAAGGTTAAAGTGTAAAGGTTACCGACCAAAACAAAACAAAAGACATGTTATCAATTTACAATTTTTTATTGCAAAATCCCCGATATTATAATAAATGATAGTTTTACCTGTCTGTGCCTGTTCTGTTTTCCTAATTAATTGTAAGTTGTATTTATTGTTACTTTTTCTACTGGAATTTGACGTCTGCTTTCTCTACGCTGTACATTACCATTCTTCCTTTTTATCTCCTAGAGTTAAATAAAACAAAGTTAAATGACTACAGACTTATCGTTGTAATTAATTTAATTTAATTATTAACTTACTAAGATGCAGGAGCCAGCTGATTAATAAGACAGTGTTTATTATTGTGTAGTCATGTAATGTGTTTGTGTCTGATAAAATTATGAAATGAAAAGAAGAGGAGAATGAATGAGATGAGGTGAAGGATAATGGTCTTCTAGTGTGATTCTCCCATTGCAGATGCCTCTAAGAGAGTAATTTCTCTCCGACGGCAATCAACTTTCTTCTCTCATTTGAGTCCACACCACCAAGGAACATAACATACTGATACTACCCGGCTTTCACAACTTTCACCACAATCCATCAGCCTCCTCTACCGTAGTTACCCCTCTATAAAATCCCCCTCTTAATCATTTTTTAATCCCCCACAGGGCCAAATTTCATAAAACAATTCTTTTAAAAAAATTAATTTTCAAGGAATTTGTTGTACTTAATTTTTGTCTAAATAATAAGGGTTTTATGATTTTTTGCATTTTTTTTGCACTATTTAGGTATGCATGAGTGCGAATAAAAGGAAAAAAATACTGTGTTGTAAAATATATCACAACCAAAAGCAACAGTTTGGGTGTTTTCTTTCTATTTTTAAAATTTTGCATTTGGTATGGGAATAGGACTGAAGGGTTATTTAAAGAAGTATAACAGACTGGATTTAGGGTATATATTTTTAATGACAAGAATTAGTGATTAAATTAATTACTAAAGAGATGAGATTATGTTGTGAATCTCTTCTAAAGGAAAGGGGATATAAGGGCAAGAGATGTACTTAATTGAGCAAATTAAATTGACGGGAAATAATAAACAAGGATAATTAATTTAATAAAAGTCTTTATCCTTTATAGTAAAATGCTTGTTGGTAGTGTTAATACAAGAAGAATGTAATAACAAGGGAGAAACAGGTTGGATTTGTCTAGAAAAGATAATAGGGATGGATTTGTTAGTCTGGGAAAAGGGAAGAGAGGTGAAGTGGTTTCCCAGTAATTACCTGGTTGTATTAATGAAATAATAGATACACGAATTTCTACTTTCACTCATCTCCCTAACCGTTTCCACTCGAACATTTCCAATTTCAAACAAAGAATTTCTAGCGAAAAGCTGATTTCCTTCTATAGAACAATCAAACAGGTTGTGTAATTTCTTAATTTGTATTTTGCATTGAACATCAACAAGTCAATGTGTGGGTGTAAATTATAAATGTTGTTTTGGTTTCGGATTTGTTAATATTTGATGGAAACTGTTGGGAACTGAATATTTTATTTGGCTTTTGAACTGTTGAATATATTATGTGAGTTGATTTGGGATTATTGATGTTTCTATAATTGATTTATTAAAGGTATGTAATAGCGTTGGTTTTAAAGTTTATGTAAAAAATAAATTCGATATAAATTTAATTTATCATAATATTCAAGGTTTGTCAGTTTATGAAATGGTGATGTGTATTTCAGTGGAAAGCTTAATTTAGATTTTAGATCCCTCATTTATATATTACTCTAGATTATTGAATAATAAAGTTCAAGTTAAGTTAGAGTTTTCAATGAACCATTTCTAGTAGTAATTGGAACGTAAGGGGAGTCTATGATGCGACA
The DNA here is from genome assembly GCA_034698605.1 of Isotoma decorata. NCBI lineage: Eukaryota > Metazoa > Arthropoda > Collembola > Entomobryomorpha > Isotomidae > Isotoma > Isotoma decorata. The sequence continues at coordinate 5,801 of JAQGBU010000795.1, forward strand.
AGGACTAATTTGATACTAACAAAATAAACTAGGTAGCAAGTTCATACCGGAAAGGATAGAACAAATAAAACAACATAAACAAATTGAATAACATAAGCTATGATTTTTATTCATTGCAGTAATTTCAGCAAAATTAATATTTTCGATGACGAAATGGGAAATTCTTGATTTCATCGTAATGACCTCCGCCCCTTTTGGTGTACTTAGTTTCTGCACATGTTTCCGGTAAAAACAATCTACAGAAAAATTTAATAAATTAGGTCAAATCAGCATTTTAAGCCTTTTTTCTGTGAATTCTTCATCCTAAATAATAATAAGCCTGGCGGAATATAGCCCTTTCTGTAGAATCTACCCACATATATTTTGAAAGTTTGAAACAGCATACGTCCACAAGTGGATCTAAATCCAGCTTTGCGATACTTCAACCAATTTATGCATAATTTATTGCTGACATTTACAGTGTGTATTACTTTTATCATTGAGTTTCCGTAATAAAGTGTAAAACTGCTAAAAGTCCAATAATCTATATATTACGTTATGCCACTTCATGGGAATGAACATGGTATCTGTCCGTCTGTCTGTCCCTCCGTTTCCCCTCTAACTTTCGACACAGTAAACTTTTTTGAAAACTGTTTTCCCATACAGAGTCCTAGGGTCAAAGGGAAGTTTGAGGTTGTAGATAGGCAAAATAGGCTAAACTCCCTGGACTTCACCCTCTATAGCTTTTGAAAGACACGGGCACGGGTGTCGCTTCTCCACCATGGTAAACCTTTGCATGGTTTAATTAAGTGTCGTTTAAATATTGAACACCAATAATTTCAGCCTTCCTGACGTCAGCCTAGGTTATAGGTTCAGTCCTAATGACCAACTTTTCACAGGCTCAGCTTTTTCAAATTCTGTTCTCATATATGGAATCCTAGGGTCAGAAAAACCTTCAAGTAAAAAATGGGCCAAATTGGCTAAACTCCCTAATTTTGTATGAGGAATTTGTGAAATACATATGCAATGATATTGGATAGCCTTCCTCTCTAGTGTTGATTCATGAGAAATAATTAGGAACTGATTAAATGTGTCTTTCATTACAAAGCTTTCAATTTCATAAAGTCAATCTAAACTCTAAACGATATTTTCATACATCCATTTGCCATGGTTTATTTGGTTACCGGAAGAAGAAGGAGGGAAGAAAAAGGATAGGAAGAAAAAGGACGAGCAAGAAAAAATGCAATACTACACCCCTTATCATTGCACAGTGTAAATTTTCATATAGGCTTCATGCATAGTCTCTTGACTACATTATTTTCAAAACCCGAATATTAGAGGTGTTTTCTGCGGAATTAGGCCATCTACCTATTGTAAGGTCATGGAACCGAGTCCCTTTAGGGCTTGAACTTCAAAACGTGCATGGACTTGACAGAATTGCACTAAAACTAAAAGTTTTCACTATTCAGTGTCGGGCATTGTGTCTGTCTGTGAGTAAATCAAAGGGATGCATCTAACACAAGCAGACATTGCAGATATTCATAGTTATTTACATATTAATTACATTCCAGTCGGATCACTTTGACTTCCCTGCCATTGTTCGATTATTACCCAAATTAATTCATGTCATTCTATGACCCTAAGAAATAACAGTCAGTGTGTGGTTATCTTAGTTGTTCAATCTAATTTCTCACCTAATTTTTCCCCTTTCCTTCATTATGAATTAAAATGACAAGGCCTAGCTGAGAGTTATCTCATCCGATATTTTAACTATGGTTTAAAATAATTCTTACAAAAATGTTATAAAATTTTAAGAAGATCAGCAATCTTTACTAGTAAAATTTTCTTTGATCTACCTACAAGCTTATGTTTACTTAGAGGACGTAATCAACGAGCAAAGAAAGATACATGTAAAAAGAATTTGTTTGTTTTATTGTGTATTTGTACACAAAAACTACGTAATGTAATGTAACTGTATGTACGCTAATGTTTAGAGTATTTTTTGGACTAAAGGTCTTCCTACTCACTCTGACTCCCACACACCTTCTTAATATTATCATCATCATCATCAAGTAACCTAGGATATAGATCTCTCTCCTGTATTTATTTTTTTAGCCTCGTCATCTTCAAACTCATTCGTCATATTTCACAAATTAGTTTCATATCATATCATTCATTTCACTGAAGAAACATGTTTCTACGTAAAAATTGTGTAGGATTTCTTGGTATTGTATGCAGATCTGTATAGCCAGTCTAATATCATTTGCTTTTCTTAAAGCGTCAAATTGTTCCAAGTTAGGCTAAAACATGGAAAATACATAGGATCTGCACATACTGTATTATTTTGAGAAAGCAGGACCTTTTGGTGTGTGTTTCAATGTTTCAATATCAAATACATGTTCACCTTTTTTGGGAAGCCAAGAAGAAATATTTATGATGCCCACAAACGAACAAAGCGTTTCCTCCTTGTCTGTACTTCTAATTCTTAACATTCCAAAGAAAACTGATTACACAGGTTTCTCGTGGTTTTTAGTGGCAGAAGCCTTTGTTCTCGTTACCAAAACCAGCATCAAAAAGGTTTTAAAATAGAGCGAGTTTTATTTAAAGAGATGATCTACTCCACTCATCCTTGACGGTCAGCATTGAAGTCACAGTGGTCTTTCAACCAATGCTACTGCATACAAGTTTGAAAGATTTTCTGACTGCGTTCTATTAGGTTCTTACCTTTTACATATTTGGAGTTGTCAACCGACTGGTTAGGTTTTTCTCTGATGGCCTTAACTTAATTCATGTCGTATAATCTCAAAGAAGCATGTAAAAAGTATGTTACTTTAATATTTCTATATGCGTTGGTTTGTGGTCAATCCTATTAAGGTTATTGGTGTAATTTTATTTTTACAGCATATGCTAATGCCCGCTTTGATGGCTGAGTCAAAGTTTAAAATAAAATAGTTCATGAAACATTATCAAGGAAAGCTAGTATTTTGACAATTTGTGAAATATCTATATTAATTTAATGTAGCAGTAGTATTTTTATATTTTTGTAGGCATTAATTGCTTTCCATTCATTTCTTTTTTACACATGCAATGTGTACGCGAGAGGAATTTTACATGAAGAAAGGATAGGGATCATGCCGGCCAACCTTAAAGATAGAAATCAACGCTCATATCTGTGAAGTCAACCACTAATTCCGTGAAATTTAATACCCGGTGTTAGATTGCAATAAGTGGGAAAAATAACAACCTTATCAAAGAAATCCGCAAAGTCACACGCAATTGCAATCTATATTAAAACTATATTCATTTAGAAATAGAAACATGAATAAAAAAATTTGTAGTTTCTTCTCAAATACAACCGTTTACCATACATTTTGTGGATTTACAACTGGATGGCATGTTTCCAATGGTAAATTTTATTTCAAACCAAGCACAGTGTAACATAATGTAGGTTGTGGCTTTTACCAGTATTACCAGTATCTGTAGTTTTATGCTAAGGTTGTGTTGTGTACCGAAATAAAAGTTTCATAATTTGTACGGACAACTGATGAGCCCATGAAGTTTGAGAGAGGTTCCATAAGGGTCAATTCAGATGCTTGGTGTAACAAGGAGAATACGAGAAAGCCAAAAGGAACACAATAATGGTATAGAAGTAAAAGAGGAAAGTCCTCTTGAGCAGAAAGCCACCCACACTTGTGTGCTTTTGACTTTCACTCACGTAACAGGAAGGAAAATAAGGGAAAGGAAATGTGGAAAAGGATGAACAGAACTAGGAGAGACTCAAAATTGAATACAGTTGGACTTTTTGAATAATAACATGTTTGAAGACAAATATCCGTAGGGTGAATAGAAATTGCTTGTTGTACTAGAGACTCTCGAGGAAGTTGTTTTCTTTAAATGTTCATTTCGCTAAAATACAAAAGGTAGTATGCAAAATGTATGGGATGTCCTTTGTCAGAGAACTAATCTTCTTTCGTAAATCAAATCAAAGATTAAATTTTCTTATTTTTAACATTATTCACAAAATTCATTTTATGCAATTGAATTACTATTGTGCAACATTTTTAGTCTTTTTTTTTTCTTTAAAGACGGAGAATTTTTTGGGGATTAAAAAGTAGACACAGCATGAAAATTTCATTTAGTAAAAACCTAAAATTAGGGGCATTTTGTGAAAAAGTAAAAAAATTATGCAAAATAAATCCCAAAATACAGCGTGTTCTAGTGTGATCACATTTCTGCTACTTTGCAAAAAGGGTAAATTTGATACACTGAACTATAACTATATGACGTCATAATTTGTGTCTCCATATTGATGTGACGATTTTATACCTGATACTATTTTGTAGATGTTGATATTGAGTTGCACAGGTAACATGAGAATCAAAAGTATTAGATATAATTTGTTGACATGATACTTGAATGAAAAGATTTGTGGGTTATTTTATATTGAGTAGAATTAGAGTACAGGACCAAGCTCCATTCTCGGTTGTGGATTTATTTAGTGCAATATAGTTTAATGATGGAATATGAAATTGGATTAAATGAGAAAGTCAATTATTTTTACATTCACATAAACTGAATAACTGAAATTTAAACAAACTCGCCCGGTTATCTTTTACTACCTTTGATTAAGGTTTACTTCCTATGATTGCATATAGTAGACCGATAATTTACATTAAAGTATAATCATCACAAAAGAACTTCCGGTCACACACGGTTTTGCTTTCCAAAGTGAATAATTAATATTCTAAGTGAGTAGAAGCAAGGTAGAAAGTGAAGGAATGTTGTTTGTAAAGACTTACATTTTTTAGAAATCTCTTTTTAGTTTATTTCATGAATAATCTTTTTGTAAAAAACCTCACCTTTACCCTAGCGTCCAGCCTGCAGCATAGGTATACTCCCTTGAAACGTTGAAGAAGCTACAACGTCCCGCATATAATCTGAAATGTGAATGAACCATTATTTACTCGTACTTTTAGCAAACCGGCTACCGGGTGCCGGGTCTAGAAGCCCTGTCAGACAGAACGCGTGTACCCTCGAAGTAGTAGTAAAGGGACGGTATTGCAATAATGGTGAGACCGTGACACTTGCCAACGAACTGATCGATATTTGTGAATGAAACTATGGTAAACTGTAAAAGAAGAGCTACTGTGTACATCCTGGTGGATTTTGGCCCAGAGAGACACACGAATCTAGGTTTACCCGGTTGGTGAAAGCTCTCGTGGCAAGGTTGATCCGAAGAATTGGTCGGTGGTCGAGTCGAGTGAAGTAAATCAATATATAGGCATATTCGTATGGTAAAATCAAATATCTTGATAAGTAAAATAGTGTATATAATGTAAAAATTCAAATTCAATCTCTCCTATACCCTATTTCCATTTCCCTTTGGTAAATTTAGAATAATAAAATCACCTGCAAAAATAACTTATTTTCCCTTAGTCAGGTTCCGTACGTCACAGACCACTTGCGTGTTCTAATTTTGCCGATATTTTTTTGTAATCTAAATCACGATATCGTAATTACAGTTTAGAAAGAAAACCTGTGTAATCCGAGCCTAACCAATTTAGAACTTGGGACCTAGGGACTAGGGAAATAATGAAGGATTGGCAAACATGAACATCACGTCAACGTCTTCCCAATAAATAATATTTTTATTAGATTTTTCATTCTTCTGTTGTTTCCATTATCGAACTGCTTTTTTCTAAAGTTATTCCTAGAGGCGTACTTGGAAATTCTACCTACTTTGCTCTGCATGTAGCATGTCTTGAAAAGGAAAATTGAGATAATTCTGCATTTCTAGTTGATCTATATTATTATTCTAAGTATAATGGATCAACGTGCTTTCAATTACATAAATTGGCCTATTTTTATCTTATTTTTTACATTGGTCACGAAAAATCATACACATGCATCATGCATGACGTTCTCTCAATACTTTTTCAAGGCATCATTTGATTAAACACATTTCTACAATAAACAAGACCAAATTTATTACGGCAAAAGTTGTGAAACACAAAATCTGTACTTCAGATTCAAATTAAAACATAAAAAAGGCATTAAACAAGGCTTACCCTCTCAATTTATATGAATATAATTTATCTTTATACTTATTATTATGAAAAATATGTCAACAACTTTTTGCATGCACTTTCACTTTCAAGTGAGTAGGTATGAATAAATACCTTGCTGGTGGCACTTGTTACATCTTCAGCGTGGGATAAACTTATAAGAGTTTTCTCTTCTTAGAATATCCAATTGCTTTTGTGAGTAAGAAGAGTCCTCAGGAGCAGACATAGTAATACTGTAATCATCATTAGTGTCATAGTCCTAGTTTTTAAGGAAGTAATATTCCCTTCTCTTTAGAAGAAACCTCCTAGTGGCTTAAGAAATGGATTAGTTTCAAAGACAGAATAGACTTTGGAGCTGGAAGATTATAGAGTATTCAACTTGAGGAATGAACCCTTCAAGCAATGAAAGACAAACTCTCTTTAGAAACTACTCTAAAAACTTTTACTCTCTAATGAAATTCAGATGTTATACGTAAGACTGAAATCTAACGCCTACTCGACTGATTACTAGAAAACTAACCTGGCTCATACGTTCAATATCTATTATTAGATGTTTTTTATTTGTTTACTAAATGTGCGTAGATAATTATGATTTATTGATAAAATTCATGAGGATGGAAGTTATAAATAAAAGGTATACGTGCTATTTAGTAATTTGATTTGACTATTTATAGGTTCTTTTATTTAACGAAATATCATTAATGCTTTTATTTATTACTGCGTACTGCTTGTGCAGCTAAAAATACATATTACTGGAATGAAACAACAAAAGCTAATTTTGTACTCAAATCTAATAAAATGAGCCTTTCTTGAGAAATATGTTGTATTCGGAAATATGAGGAAAGTTCGAGTACAAGCGTGGGGTAGGTAATGTCCCATTTACATGTAGTCACACATGAATCAGAATAAAAGACATTAGCCATGACATTGATGTATTAGTAAAGGAAAAAGGCTGAATTGAAGTGGTTGTAAACAATCCACAATCTATTGAATATTGCACAATAAAAGGTATACATTTATTTTAGTGAAAAGAATAAAAAATAAATAGTAGCAAAAATAAGAAGATTACCTACAGTGGGGAGGCACCACTTTCCCTATGAATGGATGATGTAATATAGGAATTGGGTCGGTAGTAGTAAATAACAGAGTAGAGTTGGTTGCTCTAAATCTTCACAAAGGATAAGAAGGGACCTGTTGTAACCACTGCTATGTTTTCCCTTTCATCCAGATTAAGATACTTTGTAGTAACGTAACTTATGTCAATACTACTATACTGTCTGCTTACTTTCTCCAACTCAAACTTTCCAAAGTCTCTTTCATACCTTTTGAGAGTAAATGAACCAGGAGAGGGATTATGCTTGATGTACTTCAGGAGGAAATTGCAAGAGTTCAATAGGTAGATTTTATAAGTAACAATACACCTTATTTTGCTAAAGGTTGTGTTTTGCTTATTAATCCGTAGTAACAAGGGTATTTCTTCGAGGTAAATAATTCCATCCGGATACAGGATGCGGAGGACAGCTTAAACAAAGAGATTAGACTACTACAACTTATTAAAAAGGTAAGATGATATACAACGAGTTATTCTACCTACAACCTCTCATCAATACCACAAGATTTACACTTAACCTACAATTCAACCACATTCCTAAGAAAAGTAACAATAACAAAGTGACTACGAATACACCTCATGATGTATGAACGCTATTTCATAACTTCAAAACAAAGCTTTGAAATTACAATAATGCCTCTGCAATTCATTGTCATTTGACTAAAAATGAAAAAAAACATGGAACATACTCCATAACACTAAGGCTGCATATAACTACAATGCAGCATAAATCTACAATGCAATGGGGGAATTCCTTCTGGTTCCCTTCGCTTCGGAAGATTTGCAGACTAAAAGACTTAGACGAGATTTAGATGAGGAGGAAAGGAAAAGAAGTAAATATTTCGAGTTAAGAAGTATTATGTAACAAACAAAGGACAAGTCTAATCCAAAGTTTGTAGGCTCTCTAACAAAAGTATCGATTGTAAGGGCCTAGGCTAACGGTAGAACGATTGCATTGTGACGTAGGTCGTAATTCCTGTCTCTGCACGTCACTCGTGCCTTAAAATGACGTCAACTTGCCGAGTTGTAGAGGTATCGATCGTGAAAACTTAAAACCTATGTCTCTTATTACTATGTATCTTTTGCACTCTCTTGGATAATATAGTCTGCTACTATTTCTACTACTTTCCCTACTACTACCCCTACTACTACTATATCGTGTTCCAACTGAAAAGAAAAGTCGATAAGGATGGGAAAAGCAGTATGAGCCAGGAGGTTTAATCCGTTCCCCGTGTACTCTGCCTATCTTAACATTCTTTCTCTATATACTTTCTTCATCCCAACATGCAAAAGGCTTCCTCCCTCACTTTCATTCATTCATTCTTTTTCCACTTTCCTCCTATTAGCGAAATACGAGTGCGAATACTACGAACTAATAATACGGTTATCTAATACTATCCCTATGTACTCAAACCATCTAGCATCTTACCTTTTTACATAATCCCTACGTATATATACATTCACCTCTCTGCATAATTTACATTTTTGGCTTTCTTTTTCTTCTCCCATCTCTCTCCTTGCATAATTTCCTTAGCTTTTCTTAATCCCACAGTCAATGTTCCCTTTGCTTTTTCACCTTTTAGTTATTAACTTAAGGAAGAAAGGAAGCTTTAGTCATCATCATCACCAACCATGAGCGAGTGAGTGTGAATAAATTAAATGGTAGTAGGAAAAAGAAAAATTAATTTAGTGTGTAAAGGTGAAGTCAAATCGAATTAGTCTTTTCTAATTTCTCTGCCTCGTTTGTTATGTTAAATGGAAGAGAAAGGAGGTTAAAGAGACTATGTAATAGTAATGATGATTAATTAAGATGTAAAAAGAGGGTTAAAAGGGAATATTATTCAACGGGCTTATGACTTGTTATGAGCTGGTGGATGAATGATGCATGGACACTTGGTAATAATAATTGGGGTGAAATACGACATAATAATATTGTATTACATTTATCTTGGGAGTTTTATCCGAAGTAGAAAGCAGCTTGTGACACTTTCTCTTATATTACGCCCACTCGACTCACACTCTTTTCCCAAGTTCGTCAAGTTCCTAGTTTACTGTGGGTGAATTTCCGAAAATACTTTTTGAATAAACAAAGGAGAGGATAAGCAAGGACAAAAATAGATGTGGTGTGACGATAACGGTGTACGTAAATGCCTCTCTTTGTGGCACACAATGTCATGGAAGACTTCTGCTGGATAGGAGCTTTTGGCATAACACATTGTTTAGTTTACTTGTACTTTCGCATGCAAATTGATATCTCTCTTGTCTTTGTTGATCCGGTCTGTGTGCTAGAGGAAATAATGTTGTAAAATAATGCTCTATATTTATTAATGCTATGGTGTAATAGATTATCTTACCAAACTCACCATATGTAACCAGCCGATTTCCTTTCATGTCATGATGATGAAGATGATGATGGTGGTGGTGGTGGTGATGATGATGATGAGGATGCACGTTCATACTAAAGAAAGAAATCTTTCGGAACTTGCAAATAATAATAATTTGATACGAGATAGTCTGTTATTTACTGCTTTAGGGGAAAAGAAGGAAAAGGAAAGTCTGAAGGACATCGTATGGATGGATGGATTTCGGCTTTACAATTTAATACGTTTTACATATCAAATTCCTTGTTTATTCTAATATTATAAAGTTTTCTCTTTTTTTTCTTTCTTTTTGAAGGAAATTCTTCTAAACACTAGGTTCTAAATGGGACTTTCCCTTTCGTGCGTGCTATTAAATTTTCCCCTGTAATTTATGCAAATTTTTTGTCTATTTTTAGATTAAACTACGAGGTAATTTATTTTATCATATTATCGTGCCATATACTATTCTTTGTTGTTTGTCTTTACAATAAATTCAATTTAAAAATTCATTTAAATTTCAAAAGATTTCAATGACAAAGGACACAGGTTTTACTATCGGTGTAAAAAGCTTGAAGGTGTTTGCAAAAGGGGTTAAAAAATGAACCTGTGCCTAGTTTTTTGATGCGTCTCTTCACACAATTTTTCAGATAAGGATCAATAAAAGGACAAGTGGTCTTCAACATGTGCTGCTTGCTACGTTCAGGCAAATGATTTCTATAAGACATGTCTAATAGTGCTCTCATCAAGCTTCTGTACATTTGTATAGAGTTGAAACTATCGCGAGGAATCTTGTGTCTTGTTCTTGAAAAAAGGCTCTTGTCGCCTCTAAATATGAGTAATATGACACATGGTAGAAATAAGATGAGCAAATAAGGCAATGAAGAACTCTTGACTCTTGACAACATAATAATAAAAAAGTAACTCCGAGTTGTAACTTTTCTTAAGGTAATGATGATGATGGTGGAATTGAAATGGTTTGTCTGTTTGGGTTTAGCCACCCACGTGCGATTATTGCCAGCTGAGCAGTTGTTGAAGCACTTAACGAAAGTTCTTGGCATTGGACACATGACGTAACCCCTTCCTTATGCAGTTATTTGCACTTTACTACTACTACAACAAATACAATGATTTTTAATAATAAATAAAACACCTCTTGCTCTTTCTCGCATTTTATACTTAAGGCTTGGGTTCAAGTATTTTTTAATTCTCTAGTTGGTTTTGTATTGTTAAGGAACAGCCCTTAACAATGGGTCATAAGCATTTTTAGTCACAAATTCGATTTACCCGTAGAAGTAAGCTGCTAACTATTCATGTTAGGAAATCCAATTCTATTGGGAAAGACTTTTCTAATTTTCATGAAATTATGAAAAAGATTTTAAGTATTCAAATCTATCAACTTATGAAAATTTTAAAATTAAAATGGATTGCTTTATAGATTTGGTAAAAATGTTAAAAACTTACTCCTAAACCTTTTGAAGCATATTTTTAATTTTTAATGTTCCGTTATCATTAATAGATGCAAAAAAACACTTGAACCTTTCCCTTAAGACATTTAATAGTTAATTGAAACGAATGAACCGTGTCATTTTATGCCTTTCCTTCATTAACAATTAAGAGTATTGAGAAGGCCGTGTGAATAATTACACGCCTTACTACCTAATAATTGTTCGTATTTACTCAGTTAAAATTTTATATCCTTTAACATCGTGATTGCCAAGTCATAATATTGTAAAGCAATAAATTGCTTATTATTAAAAAGTTCTAAGAAAAAGGAAGAGACATGAAAAAAGCTCTACTTGATGAGATCATTCATAAAAGATACCTGTTTACTACAGAGTGAACGTAGTTTAGGGTTTTTCTCTTCTCTGTGATAAAGGCAAAAGGAAGTGAAGTTAGAATGCAGATCATTGCACATTGCATTGTTAATACGAAGTGCACTATTGACTATTAGTACCTGTTTAAGAGAAGGTATGTTGTTTTCTAAGTTGCATCTACTTAAGTACATGATGAGGATGATTAGGATGTTGCACGTGGAAATAATTGAAATGGGAGGGGAATCTGATATACTTGATTTCTTGAGAGTAATTAATTATTATTAAGTGGTTAAGACTTGTGTAAACATTTGTAGGGACTAAAGTCATCTTTAAATTTCTAAAATACTGTCAAATTTCCTATGAAATCGACTGAAATTCTTAACAGATGTTATACTTTTTTACATATCATATCAGCTATTCTGACGTCATGGGTGGAAAAATGTAGTCGAACTTTTTGAGGTTAGAGAATAAGATGCCTATGTGGGATCTCTCATATGAAGACCAAAAGAATAAAGTTGCCTATGGCTTTTAGGAGTAAAGGAGTTCAGCCAGTTCATCTTTTAATTTCAAGCAAGAAAGGTATAATAAAGGGTACCTGTCCCTATATAGGTGGTTTTTATGTCCTATGATCTTATTATGGAGCTGTTGGCTGCACATACGTAAAAAACCCTTTCATTTGGGCCTTCTTTCAAGTTTTTACAATCTTACTATTTTACTAGCTTAGTAAATATTCAATTTTGTATGTCTCTACCTCTACTAAAAGTATCTAGTCTACAATTTAAACCATTTGTTTGATGGTGTTAATCACAAAACCATAATGTACAAAAGTATAAGATAAATATGGGATAGGATGATGAAAATCAGTGAGATGTGAAATTAGTAAAATGTACATATATACCTAGTTTCATGAGTATTGAAAGGACTTTTCCCTAACACTAGTATAATTTTATGCTTTCCATCATCACACATTTTACCTATACTGGACAGTTGTTATGATCTATCTGAAATAGACAGTAAGTAAGTAGTTTTCACTGTCATTAGTTTGACTAGACTTGTTTACTCGGACTGATTGCTGAATTAAACATTAATGCTGAGATAATCTGAGTACCTCGGAGTAAAGTAAATAATAGCTGTCTCAGTACGGGGATCTCCTGTACACTTATTTTAGGTGATTATCGTTTACATTAAATTACACAAAAGAGTCGCCAAGTTGCTATACGGATTTCCATGCATTTGCTTTTGACTAGTGATTGGGCATTCTGTACCCTGCATGTAGTCTACTTAAATAATACAAAATGCAATATATTAAACAGTGATAAGTCTATCTCGACTTTCAAACATTATAGAGCTTATTGATGAATGAAATTGTAAGATTGCAACCAGCCTGAACCCATCCATTGATAATGGATAAAGAGTTTAAAGAAGCTTTTGGGGCTTAGGCTATAATCAAGTCCTTCTCTTGTTAAGAAGAAATGTTCAATCGCATAATACTTGTAGTTTGTAGCTTGCTTGGAGGCGAAGTTTGCAACTTTTACTTGCATAGGGTAAATTGACGTGAAAGACGTCAACAACAGTGTCTTGTCGATTTCTGCTCGCTTGTCTTTAATAAACTACTGGTGGGCTATTTTTGGGGAAAAGTAATTTTGGACCACTCAAGCGATGAAATATTTAGAAAACAAAGCAACCTACAACTATTCTATTGCATCCTTTATATACTCAATCATGCTTGTTGATGATTGCAATAATAATAATAATAAACCATCGCAACGGATTTACATAAGTGGCGCGCCTCGAATGTCTATAGTCTCAATTGGCCCCAATCACACCCC